>CM060947.1:272383071-272633071 GCA_030765055.1 Mantis religiosa
TAAACTGAGACAACAGAAGCTCATTGCCTAGTTGTTCTGCAGCATAAATACATAGGCTATTACAGTACTTATTGTGTATGTGTTTATAGTTGAAAATGTGGTGATAGTAATTTCTAAACTCCATTAAAAATATTTCATGATGTGCATTTTTTTTTAATCTATTTTTATCATTCTCTGGATAACCCCAATTTTCATTAATTCAGGTCAGCTCTGATCCCAGTTGATCCAGGTAAATAAAGTTCTACTGTATATTCAGTAACATAAATCTACTGTAGTAAACTTCAATTTCCATTGCATAAATGTATTGTTTTTGTATAGTGCGATCCATATAAGCCTGAACCATTTCAATAATCCATAACTTTGAAACAATAATAGGACACACGTACAACTTTGGGAGAATATAATACACAATTGGGAAATTACATTACATTATTTACAACTCAGAGAAAATGTTGGAAGTGTCCTCCACCAGCATCTATACATGTTTGTACTCGTCTCACCATATTCTCTCAAGTTTTACAGAGAGTATCCTCGCCAATGTTACTTATTTCGGTTTGAATGGATTCCTTGAGAACATCAATTGTTCGTGGCCTATTCTTGTACACTCTATTTTTAGATAACCCCACAATAAAAAGTCCGGTGAGTTAAGTCAGGGATCTGGTGGCCACAGACCTTTTGAGATTATTCGATTATCAAAGAAACTGGTTACAAGTTCCATGGTGTCATTAGATGTATGGCACATTGCTCCATCTTGCTCTCAATTCGATATCATCCAGCTGCTGCACAAATGTCTTGAAGATACCCATATAAACTTGAGTGTCTACAGTTGTATCAAAGAAAATGGAACCAACAATCCTGGAAGCTGACACCGCGCACCATTATGCAGTGGGGTTTCGTGGATCACAGCAGCCCAATATCTGGTGTTTTGTGTGTTTATGTAACCATGCCTCATCTGTAAACCACGTTATGGACGTGAATAAGAGTACCCTGAAACCATCGACAGTAACTGATTCATTTATCATAATCTGCTTCTTTCAGTTGTTGTACCATATGCACTCTGTAAGGTCGCAGCTCTTTGACATGTTCCATATTCCTGGCTCAATCGACACAACGATTTGTTTGGAGAATTCAATAGCCTTCTGCGCACATCTGTAACAGATGATGGTCTATGTTTTGCACTCTCAGTTGTCTCCAGCTTTCTTACAGGCAATAAAATTGTTGTCTTTGTCGGAACATCGTGTACATTAAATTCTCTTCGAAATTCCCGTTGTGTTGTTACCAAGGAATTTGTCTTCCAATATGTTTTAAAATGTAAACACGCTCTCGTAGTGAGTACTGCATGTTGCTGTTATGACTGTCAAACTGTCAGCAATTGTCAGAGCCACTGAGATCATTAAAACAAATTTCTACATTCTACGAACTTTCAAAGGGAAATTATGGCTTATTGAAATGGTTCAGCCTTATATGGATTGCACTGTACTATTATCATAATTTTACAAGGGTTCACTAAACATAGCATGATCTCCTATACCACCTCAACATTTGCTTAGTTGTAGTTTAATATAACTGAAATTGTGTGGATTGGTGACACTGTAGTTTCACTTATAACTTGTTTTACAGATAAACACCTCCATGATCAGCTGTATATCCGCTGGTGTCAAGAAGAGGATCTCCTAATTCAGTGTCAGTTGTATTGCCATCTAGGTATCTGGCGGAAATCTTCAGTATGCCATGCAGAACTTCATAATTTGTTATGTTTGCATTGTTAGTGGATTTTTACTGTGCTGTAAGCTCTGTTGGTGTTTTGGCATGTTTCAAAAGCTTTATTTCCTATTTAATGTTGTATTCTGTTGACCAAAAATGATGAACTATTGTAGATTTGTATAGTTCCTTTAGTCTTGTTTGTGGCTTTTCTCCATGTATGTTTCGTACCAGTCATCATAATCTGGTAAACTCTCCTTTAGTAAATTGTAAAGTAACTTTTTGAGATTGTGTTTATTGTATGAACTGATTTTATACTGTATTGTAGAAACATTTATACAACTTGTTATGCATTTTTTACTGAAAAGTGAATCTTTGCTGTTGAGAGTAATGATGCCCTTCATCTTGTATTTTATGTTTTTATTTTAGTTTGTGTAGTATATGTGTGCTGATCCATTCTATGTAGCTACTTAAGAATATGTTAGTATTCTCTGTTGTATTCATTTTCTTGGAGTGGTAAGTTTATCAGTCTGTAGGTCAAGCTGCGGAATATTGCATGTTGTACTTATTGTTTTTAATGTAGTTGTCTACATTATTGGAATTTCTGTATATCCAAAATTCAGTTCTGTTACGGGTCTCATAATTTTGAGATCTAGTAAAGGTGAATTGTTTTGCTTTAACCTTGCAAATTTAACAGTTTCAGGACGTCATTTAAATGCTTCTTTGGTACAATTGCGAAAACATCATCCATTATTGTAGACTTAAAACTGTGTGGAAAGGATTTTTTGAGACACATTTTCTAGGGTGTTCATGCATGAGTGCACTAGCAGTGGTAACAATGAGTTTCCCATTGAAAGGCCTCAAGTTTATTCATAAAAATTCTGATTAAACGTGAGAAATCTTTTGCTTGATGCATGAGTTTTATAGTTTTACAAATTCAATACCTGTTTAAGGCAATTTTAATAATTCTAGACAATTTTGTAGCAATTTTGGTATTTGGCCATTAGCAATAATGATGTTACATCCAAAGGATACTACAATTTCTTCTGGTAGTATCTAAATTTCTTAGATTTTATGTGGAATTCTTTTGTGGTCAGGCTTTCTAAGTTTCCAAAAGAGTTAAGCATGTTCACTAGCCATCTGACCATTTTATATGTTGATGCATCAGAATTGTTCACTTAATAAGCCATCAGTCAGCTCTACTTACTTCTTTTCAGCAAAGGAACCAGGTCTCAATAGATTTCTCCCATTGTGGCACTAATCTCAATATACCTTGTAGAACTCTTCTTATGGTTGTATAGTGATCCACATATAACCAATCACACTTCTTCATTGGAATTGAAATATGTTTGCTGTGTAAACATTTCTTCATTGACCAGAAAGGTGAAAGTCCAAGAGTGCATGGTCCAGACTGTATTGTCGCCAATTGCATTGTTGGATTGGAGCTGTCACAAAGCCAGAGCTGTACGCATGGGCAGGAAAGAAAGAGACAGATAGTGGCGAGCTGGAGCCGAGCTGGACGCATGCCTTGAGAGAGAAAGAGACAGAAAGAGGCTCTGGAATGTTCCATCTTTCTCTCACCGCCGCAATTTTTCTTGGAGGTCTACTACATTCTAGAACAATGACTGGGAGGTATAAATAAACAGCAAAGTGTGAGAAGAGTTAGTTTTGTTGTAGTTGTGTGAGTTGTGTGAAGGTTACTGCAGTGATTCTTTCGTTTGTTTACATGTGGCGTGCGAACGAAATGGCCTTGAAGACTGCTGTTTGTCAATGTCACATCATTTTGCTGCTGCAAGGGTTGTACAAAGCTTCTGCAATAAAGAGTGTTTTAAATTTCTGCAAACATGACTTTTGATTCTACCAACCCACAAAGTCACAATATGGTGGGAGCTGGTGCATCCCACCATTCTTAATGAGTAAGAACTATGATACAATGAAACACAAAATTAATATAATTTTGAGTCAAACTGATACTCCATGCTCCATATATTGCTAGTGTTTACCTAGAACACATTTTGTTAGGATCTTCCTAACGTCCCCAGATTATGTCAGCTGTTGAATTTTGATTTGGTGAACTCCTTGAACGCATCTCTTCTGATATCTTGATGAACTTTAAGTTCAGGTTCTCTTCAAAGGTAATGTTAAAATTAAAGAGTTTTCCTTCATCTTTCTTTATATCTTTTCCCACATGGTTAATGCAGTTGGACCCTGAATACTTTTTAATAAATGGATTTCATGTTCTGATTTGTGCTTCTCATTCCAAAAGTGGTACGCTATTGCCAGATAAATTACAAAGACTGTATGACAACTTTTACATTGGTAAAAGAAATACGAATTTGAACATTAGGCTTAAAGATCATTTTAAGAACATTAAGAACAAAGTAATAGACAATTTGGTAGTAGCATATCATTTTTGGAATGATAACCTTGATATAGAACAAGAAATCCATTTATTAAAAAGTAATCAGGGTCCAACATCATTAACCACATGGTTAATGAAGGAATACTCTTTTAATTTTGACATCACCTTTGAACTTCAAGTTCATCAAGATACCAACAGAGACGCCCTTATCGGCCTCCAAGGAGTACATCAAATCAAAATGCAACAGTAAACATTAGCTGAGGATTCAATTCAATTCAATTCAAATTTATTCATCCTTTAAAATCAAATCTGTACATAGTACCTTGATATAGGATACATCAGTAAATTTACACTTAGTATTACAAAGTTAAACATCAAATATACCTAACCTACATTCAATTGCCCGCCTCGGTAGCGTGGTGGTAGCATATCTGCCTCACGTGCAAGAGGTCCCGAGTTTGAATCTCGGTCAGGGTGAGTTACCTGGATAAGGTTTTTTTTCCAGAGTTGTCCCTTATCCTGAAAGACAAATGTCAGGTAACTCTAAGCTCTATGGACCCTGGGCTCATTTGAGCATCATTTCACCCATTTCATTCATTGTCCGATATGACTTAATGTTGAAGGATGTAAATTACAACAACAACAACAACTACATTCAATTATAATGTAACACAAATTGGATATAATTATAAATGAGAGAAATGAGCAAGCTAAGTAAATTCATGTTTTATGATTATCTGGATTTGTTAAATTGCAGATATTCCTTTACTGTGTAAAATTAGTGCTCCTGCAAGAAAGCCCTTGTTCTAGTTTTAAACACGTTGTAGTTATCTATCCTTTTGATGTCATTAGGAAGGGAATTATAAACTATTGTACAGAAATGCAGTACTCCATTCTTAAACATTGTAGTTCTGATTGAGATTATGTGTATATCCTTAATATGCCTTGTGTAATGTTAGGAAGGTCCTAACGAAACACGTTCTAGGTAAACACTAATAATATATGGAGCAGTGAGTACTAGTTTGATTCATAATTATATTAAATATCACCATTTTTGTATAGAAAGAAGTCACAATATGGTAATTAGAATATTTTGAAGCAGTTTAACATAGCAGCATTGCATTTGTCATGTAGGGCAGAGTGCAATTTCAGCAATGTTCCTTCATATGGTGCAGAGGTTCCTTGTGTAAGAAATTACATCTACAGAACAACATGCATATTCCAGAATATGGTCATTGGAACTGTTTTTATAGATTTTGTGTCTTTGAATTTCTTGAAAAAACTGTAGTCGGATTTCTGACACTTTGTCACTTATATTTTTATATTATTGAGGGACTAGTTTCGGGAGACATTGTTTCCATTTTCCACCTCTATCCAGCTTATATTATCCAAGTTGGATAGAGGTTGAGAATGGAAATGACAACTTCCGAAACTAGTCCCTTAGTAATATAAGAATGTAAGTGACGAAATGTCATAAAACCGACCACAAATAGTTTTTTCAATTAATTTTACATCACTGTTACTAAATTCTTCCATTCATGCATAATTTGAATTTGTTCTTTGGTGAGAAATCATTATGTATACACTCCATTGAAGCCTGTTTTGTTTCAGACATATAATAATAACCTAGGACTCCTTCCAACAGTCAGTTTCTTCCAGAAAGGTGTGCCCTTCTGCAGCATAATGCCATAAATGGTCCAAGTATGTCATAATTTGCTTGCCTTATATCAAGTTCTTTGCTAACCAGAAGAATGACTTTACAAAAGTTCAGTACTTCATGCACAGCATTGTACACCTAACTGTAAGAAATGTTTAACTGTGACAGCATTGATACATCTGCCAGTAAGTTGAGTTGCAAATGTTACTGGTCGTCTGGAATGTGTTGAATGATAGTGTCTTTCAGAGAATGTGCACCATGTCGAGATGTTGCTAACAAAACAGTCTTCCCCATATATACCCAACATTTCCCTACATATTTCACATAGAATGTTTTCTTTTGCCCACAAAAAATAAAAATCTCTTTGCTCTTCAGAAGTTAATGACAATGACATTTGCACCATCTTTATGTCATAGTTCTCCCATCTATCAGATCAGAGCTATACTTAATTGAGTATATTATATCTCTAGTGCAAGTTTGAAACTATGTCAGCAAAATTTCCCAACCTGGCTATACAACATTGTAGAAAAAAAAAAAAATATTTAGTTACATAATGATCCACCCTTCTAGCTAGCATTTGTTTCCATGTCAAGAAAATTAATTCTAGCACATACTTTTGCAGGTCCAGCTACCAGAACGTGTTGTGATTTATGAACTCTACTCGGGAGATTCCACTGGAATGCATTACAGAGTAAAGGAGAAAATTAATCAAAAGTTAGATTGTAACCTCTTGGTTGTGTGTACAAATCACCTGGTGCTTTGTCAAGAAAAGCGACTTCAGTGCCTTACATTTGAAGGTGTTAAAGAACGAGAATGGGTGATGGAATCTCCCATCCGATATATCAAAGTTGTAGGTGGGCCTCCAGGCCGAGAAGGCCTGCTTCTTGGTTTAAAGAATGGCCAGGTTTGGAAAATTTACCTAGATAATGCCTTTCCTGTGAATCTTCTCAAAGTGAGTTCTGCCATTAGATGTCTGGATTTGAGTGCATCAAGAAAGAAACTTGCCGTAGTGGATGAGAATAGTCAGTGCCTTGTGTATGATGTTCAGAAGAAAGAACTTCTTTATCAGGTAAGTGCTTCTTCATCATAGAATGCAGGTTGTCCTCTAATTAGTGTCTTAAATACAATCATTATATTGCATAGTTGAAACAAAAGCAATACTTACTCTTGAAAACACACCAAGAAAGTAGGCCACAAGTGAAAGAATTAATACTGCATAATTGATTGAAGAAGTTACGACAAAAACTGATTATCTAATAAAAAGAAATGTTTTAAACATTTAATGTTCGTTCAGTGTCATATTGAAATATCCTGTATATTCCCAGAGTTAATTTCATACTTACATACATGAGATAAATATCTATTTTGCAATTATTTTCATTATTAAAACAGACTTTTCTTATATAATTGTACTTGCATTTCTTAAAGATAGATAAAGACTTTGGTTTTGCTTTTTTTCTAGGAACCTAACGCTAACAGTGTTGCATGGAATTCAAACTGTGAAGAAATGCTGTGCTTCTCTGGAAATAATATTCTAAGTATCAAAGCCAGTAATTTTCCTGTCCATCAGCAGAAACTAATGGTAATTAAGTCTTCTAACATACTATGGTTTGAAATACATTTGATTTGTGGCACTGAAAGTTCTTAATGCAATACACTTGTCAGAATAGTTTATGTAAGATATTTCAACTATAGAAAATTGAATCATACTTAAAAAGTTCAATTCTTACCTGATTCTTGTATTATACAAGATAAACTCAGTGACACAAATGTATAAGGTACATAAGGTTCTTAAATTGGCGAATTTCCATTTTTAAGGCCGGTTTCCAAGAGGAGCTGAACTGAAATCCAGCATCATGATTAAGCGAGCTCATCTCGGAGGAAATGGCCAAAGCCTCCTTAAAAATGAAACCGGCCTTAAAAATGGAAATCTGTTGACTTAAGAAGCACAGACCAATACAGCTTGATAATCAAGTTAAGTAGTTAAATTTCTTTGACCCAATTAATTTTCTATACTCACGCCATCTCCTGACCTGACATTTAATTTACTGAAAACAGTCTTTTGTTGAGTGATGCAAGTATTGATAGTGTTTTGTCTATATTTATATTTGTGTTATATCCAGTGATACATTTGTGGTTATAACATTTAATAAATATCCTGATGATGGGAGAGATGCACACTACTGAAACATTGATTTCTAATCGACTTTTCACCTGGCTTGCTTCCCGAGAACAACTTTAGCATATTTGTCGCCAGGAAAGCTTCAGGTCTTATTCTAACTGTAAGTCTGGATCAACATTTTTATTTTGGAAAACAAAGGTTGGCTTTTCAAGTTTGAGATGTCTCCAAACGACAACCTGACTGCTCCAGTAGTCAGCATCATGTTGAGGATGGGAGGAATAGGGCTCTTAAAACATGTCCCACTTTTTGAAAATTAAGTGATGTAGTGTACTAAACTGACTCACTTTTGCTATCTAGAAGTACGGTGTGCACCAAAATATACAATACTGGAAATTATGTTACTCTTATTGTCATTACCTTACGTATCGAGATGATAGTGTAAATGTTCAAAATGTGCTCCATTGTGCTGTAGGCAGTGTTCACAACAATCACGTAGATTTTTCAACATATTCTGGAATGCACATTGCTGCAGAGTCAGGTTTCTGGACTATAATGTCTGGCCTCTCGAAACCAAGAAAGAAGGTGTTTGGCGATTGATAAAACCATCCATGTGAATGCGACTTTCGTTGGAGAACGAAACTTGAACAAAAAATCTGTAACCTCATACAACATGGCCAAAATTTGTGCACAATATTCTACCCTGAGATGCCTATTGTACTCCGTCAGTTGTTGCCCAACTGTATTCAAGACAGAAATCCACCTATGTCTTTAAACAGTCATCAAAGTGACATATTGCTGATGTTTAATTTCAGGGATGTTCGCCAAAGATTTCACTTTGGAGACTGCAACACCTAATTCAGGACATGTCCATGATTTTCATTTGTGAACACAGTTACTGGCCTACCAGACCTTCCCTTGCATTGACACAATACACTATCCTTACAATGAAATTTTTTAACAGATAGCATAACTGTGTTGGTAGGTGGTGGCTTATTGAAGTGTTCATAATATTGTTCTGCCACTAACTTTAAACTCGGCCCGCCTTGATAACCGTTTTCATATGAGCGAAAATAATACTCCTCTATAAACACTTTTTCCTCTGTCGCAAGACCCATTGTCATTTCCAATCACAGGGCATAACGTTCTTTACACATCTATACATCATAGCGATGTAACAATATGCAGAGGCACAGGCATGCGCATGCGTACTGTATATTTTGGCACATACCGTAGTTAGTTATCTTATTTAGTTGCATGAACAGTTTTGTTTATTTCATACAAAAGGTTTATTGCAATGGGAACAGATTAATTTTTGGCTTGTTTAACAATTTTTCCATACATTACATAGTAATTTTAACAAATGAAATTGTTATTATTGTGACTTTGTGGGCTCGTAGAATTAAAAATCTTATTTGCAGAAAATTTAAAATGCTTTTTATTTCAGTAAAAAGACGCTTTGTACAACCCTGGCAGCAGCAAGATTGCATAACATATACAAATACAATCTTCAAGGTTGTCTCTTTATTTCCGCCACACATAAACAAATGAAAGAATTCACTGTGGTACACTTCAAACAGCTGCATGCACACAGTTAACAACTTACTAGCAACTGACTTGCAACTCTCACACTGCCAGCTTTTATACCTCCAAACATTGTTCCAGAAAGCTGCCAACGTTTCACGGTAAGAGAAGGAGAGCACTATCCAGACATCTCTCTGTCCCTTTCTTCCTCTGTTTCTTTCTCTCTCTGCAAGCGTCCAGCTCCACACCCACACACCGGCTACGACCCGCCGCACAATGCTTCAGCGACATTATTTATTATTTATTTTTATTATTTAATTGGTATAGCCTAGCATTGCTTAGGTTAAAGCATGAATTCTAGTTGAGTGAGTGAATGTGTGGTGTTTTAGGGCCCGTCGACAACAAGGTCATTTGGGCCCGAGAATTCCAGTTGAAACATTTTCAATCACTGCTGGCGAGATATCCCTGATCATCATTGTAATTCTTCCAAAGTTCGTAACAAAGCTTCTACACATTTCAAGCATCCCCATAAAAAGTAAACAAGCGGGGACTGATCTGTCCCCATAGCAACTACACCTTTTATATGGAAAAAAAGGTCATTTTTCATGCAATTAAGATACCTGCATTTCTGGAAAAATCACAAAATAATATATTGTCAATTAAAAATGTTTGATGACATCACACCCAGTAAAATAGTAACTGATTTTTTTTTTTTTTTTTTTTTTTTTTTTTTTGTAAACTTTTTCTTCAAAAATATTAAATGTAATATGTTGAAGCATTTTTAAAAAATTAATTAATTTTATTTGCATTGTTCCTTCCTTAGGAAAGACCTTATTTTCAAAACTGGTTGCTACATACCTAAGTCTTCATTGCTTTCATACAAATAATTTATGTTAAAATAAAATAATGAAATGTGACTATTCTGAATTTAATTTGGATTGCATGTGATAATACTTCAAAAATAGACCAAATATGTGTAGATCAGAAAACAGTGGGAAAAAGTCAGTAACAAGAGAAAATAAATACAAAAAATTTGAAGAAGAAAAATTGTGTTAACGGCAAATTCTTGTGAGTGGCATATGTAACCTTAAGTATTAATGTATTCCATACCCTGGTTTGATAATTATAACAATAAAGCTTTAACAATTCAGTATAAGAAATACTTGATATCACAGCTGCTCTATAAGGTATTTTTATGTCATAAAATGTTGCTCACCTCCTCAGCTAATTTTGGTTAGTAAAGATGTTGGAAAGGCCAGCAACCTTAGTAAGGAAACAAAAGGACGTGACAAACTGTGTACATCCCCTGTGTATTACAACAATGTAGTTCCAATTTTATATTATTTAAGAATTTACTTTGTTAACTGGCACTGTTGGATTATTAAATTTTAGTTCATAGTGCATTTTAGAAAACAGATTTGTATACATATTAGGTTAAAATAAAAGCAAATTGAGAAGATATTGACACATTGCTTCACTCACACTGTTTTTCCACAGGACATGTTTCAAGAACTGTTGCTCCCATCAGCTGAGTCTTGACTAGTGCAAATTGTAGTTGTCTTTCTCTGTGTTGTCAGTAGATGGCCTGATGTATTTGTCAAAGTTGTCCAGTTGTGGAGTTTCAAAATTCATGACTATGACAATTTTTATTAATGAAGATTTTTTCCCATACAGAATGATGTATGGGTTGATTAACATGTTTTATTAAAGCTGTCTCCAAGTTAATGTCATGTCTGATATTTAAAAAGTGAAAAGCAACTGCTGATATTTCTGTTTCACCTTTTTTAATGTTGTGTAAATGTTCTTTAGTTCTTATGTGTAGATTTTTTTGTTTTGTTGTTCCTAAAAATAAGTATATAACCTGTATACATTTTCGTATATAGCGTCCCATTACTTCCCTGAGTATTTTGCAAGTGTAATTAATTATATTTAGTTTAAGACAGTGATAATTATTATTTTAAATTGCAGGGATTTGTGGTTGGTGTTTGTGGCTCAAAAATATTTTGTCTTCATGTTTCAACAATGTCAACAGTTGAGGTGCCATTGTCAGCTCCAATGTATCAATATCTTGAGAAGAAAATGTTTTGGTAAGCAATACATAACAGAAATGTTAACAAAGGAACTGTATGCATTGCTTTTGCAAAATGATAATAAAACAAATTATTCTACTTAATGCAATTAAAGTGTTGCAAAATGTATGACAAGCAACGCTCAAAGTTCGTGGTTTATAGACATTACACAAATGTTACTGAATCATTCCAAAATGATGATAGATGTGCTTTTAAGTCAGTTACATCAAACATTTATGTATATTTTGAAACTTAAATTATAATAATGACTAATTTTACTTTGTCAGTAGCTCAGCTTTTTAATTTTATTTTGATACAATTTCTGCTTAAAGTAACTGTTAAGTCTGGAACCAGAATGAGGTGCTTGGACCTCTTTTATTTATAGTGTACATTAATGATTTGGCAGATAATGTAGAAAACAGAACCAATATAAATGTTACACTTTTTGCAGATGATACAAATATTTTTATCAAAGGGGTGAATAAGGAAGGGGCAGATGTACATATTGAAAATAATCTAAAATATATTCAAAATTGGTTTAGTGCCAATATGTTAATATTGAGTAAGGAGAAAACAGCAGCCCTAAGCTTCTATAATAAAATGAGTGGAAGTCAATTGTATCCAAAATTAATGCTGGGACAAGACCAAATACATTACGTACAAACTATCAAATTTCTGGGACTAATACTAGATGAAAATTTAAATTGGGAAACTCGCATAGAGGCATTGACGAAAAAGCTTAGTAAAATGTGTTTCTTAATGAGGGCGATTACAGGCATGTCAAGCTTGAAAGTTCGGAGAATAGTGTACTTTTCATATATACAAGTTTGTTGGCATATGGTATAATTTTTGGGGGAAATTCTAAAGACAGTATAAAAGTATTCAGATACCAAAAGAAAATAATTAGAATCATAGCAGATGTCTCAAGCACAACTATTTGTAAGCCATACTTCAGTAAATTAGGTATCTTACCACTGCCAAGTATATACATATATAAAACTCTTGTACATATGAAAGCAAGCCTAAGTTTATTCAAAACAAATTCTGAAATTCATATACACAACACTAGAACAAAGAATAATTTATTTGTGAAGTCACACAAAACAAAGATGTATGAAAATAGTTTCACATATGCTGGCTTACATCTTTTCAATAAGCTACCTGAATCTATAAAAAAGATTGAATCACAACATCAATTTAAGAAATTGTTATTAAACTTCCTTAGAGCCAATAGCTTCTACAGCGTGGATGAATTTTTAAATTTGTAAATATTTAGTTAGCTACCTTAATTATAAATATTGTACTTAGTTTTTAATTTGACGTGTCCTATAACATGTACATGTTTTAATGGATGAATCAATAAATCAAATCAAATCAAAGCTGAAATTCATTCATGATAATGTGAGTGTTCAAATTCCTGGGAAACTTTTCTAAATCCTAGGAACAGTTTTAATGTTTTTATTCTCTTCCCTGGGCACAGCATAATGGATCCATATGGTACACATTAGACTCTTTCCTACAGACATTTTTCAAACAACTGCTAGAGCTCGGTCTAGTCATAAGCTTGGAAAATGAAAGTGGAATCAATTATAGGAAATGTGCATCCTGACCACTGATCCTGACTGTCTCATTGGTTCTTCTGGCAGATTCATCATATGCAGTTTGTTGATATATAAAACTACCCTAAGTAAAGCTGATAGAACAACTTTAAGGAATGAGGCTTGGTGCAACTAGAGAAATTGGAATAATAATGGACCTACTTTTAGAACTGTTAACTCAATCAAATTTTGACATTGGCCAACCTGCAATATTAATGAATTGGAAGTATGTGAAAGAAAACACAATCTTGTCTCTATCAATGCAAAACCTTAGTCTATAGATGGCTAGTGTAAAGAAATGATTAATTTCCATCAATTAACTTAAATTTAAAACTTAACCACTGGCGCAACAGCCCTAAGAAGGCCAAGGCCTACCAATCCGACTGCTGGTTTCACACCCACTAACACACGGCAGAGGTGGGCGATCATCCAATCGATACGGGGAGGAGATGTGGTCAGCATCTCAGCATCCCCCAGCCAGAACGTTGGTTTTCGTGATTAGGGCCACTTACCTATCATAAGCTCCTCACTTTCCTCACGATACTGAGTGGGCACTGGTCCTATACCCGGGACCTAAAATCTGCAACTCATGGGTGTTATGTAACCCAGGCTGATTTCCGTGGCCAGGGACCAAGGCATGTTTTCTTAGCCTGCTAGGCCACAGCGCAGGACAATTAAATTAAATAATATGAGTTAAATGATGAAGCCTGGAACTCAAGTACGTATAATAGTAAGTCGCCACAAACGGTGTATCTTGAATGCGAGAGCCCCTAGTGATTTACCGAGAAGATATCTGAGTCAATTGGAGAATTTAATGTCAGTATGGCACATTGGTCATAGTATCTCAATGGGTAAGAGTGACTGGGTGGAAACCAGGAGATCCGTGGTTGAAATCCCGGCCATGGCATTGGATTTTTCATGTTGACTATCAATCCAAAACCTTAGCATATATATGACTAGTGTGAAGAAATGATTAATTTCTGTCAATTAACTTAAACAATCTTGTGTGTTAATTGCACATGACTTTCTTCACTCATTGTTCAACATTGTTATACTTACAAAAGATTGTGCTATCTACTTCATGTTATGTTAATTGAGAAAAATATTTTTTCAAATGGTTGATATCATATATTTTCTTATGAGTACAATGGGAGTAGAATACAGTAAGCTGAAGCAGTTGTAGATCTTTTAAGAGCTAGTTGTTATGTAATGATTTTGTGATGACCTCTTGTATGAGGGAGGTTCAATAAATATCCACGTTTCAAAGTATATGGTGTTGCTAAGTGAAGTTTTTGTTATTATGTGCTGTCATTTGTTACACGTCAAAACAAATTTGGTGCTGATTCATAGATTAGTTTGGATTTTACAGACATTACAATAAATTGTTCTATGTGGTTTTGCTAGAATGGAAAAAGTGCAGTATCATTTAGTGATTAAATTTTTTACTTTTAGACGAATCAAGGAGAGAAAAGCGAAATTGAATGCTGTTTATGGAGACCTTTTACCTTCTATGACAGATATTAGTATAATGAATTTAAACATGGTCAAACATCTGTTTTTGATGCGAAGCACTAAGGACTCCTGCAGATGTGGTTTCCAAGGAAGTTGTTGAAAAAGTCCATGATTCTCGCTGACTGTCAAACAAAATGTTTGCGAAGTGTCAAGAGGCCATAGGTGTAGTGATGGGAATGGCAATTCATGTTTTGTACAATAAGTTCGAGATGAGAAAGTTGTCAGCTCAATGGGTGCTGCATTTGCTCACAGTGGACAACAAGCAGTACAGCTTTCAACTTTGAGGCTGTGTTTGAAGCTGTTTAAGCGAAATCTGAAGCACATTTTGCACTAAGTTGTTACTTAAATTAAATTTAAAGGAAGTCAATTAATGACACTAAACAACACTTACTTTTAAATTTCCTGGAACATGTTTCAGAGACTTTGCCTCCATCGTCAACCGGACATCAACTGGTTCTCAGTGGTGTAGCTGGCGATATTTTGTCATAGGTCTCCTCTGGTGGCGGTTCAAGGAACTTGCTGAACAAATCTTTGTGGGGGATGTCAAAATTGAATATTTTGTTCCTATTTTTTGAAATGAAGATTTGTTCCCATGCGGATAGTTCTTGTTCCTGATGTATGTTTTAGTAGTTTTGGCTCTGGATTTGTGTTGTGTTTTTTTTTTTTTTTTCTCAAAAATGCGTGGCAACTGCTGATTTTTCTAATTGTTTGTATTTTATGTTTCTAAAGTGTTCCTTTGCTCTTGTTTCTAAATTTCTTTTGGTTTTTCCAATATAAATTTGACTACAGTCACAGCATTCAATTTGGTATATACCAGATTTTTTGTTAGATGGAATGGCATCTTTGATGTTTGAGCAAATTAGAGTAATGGTTGACTGGTGCTAGTTGAATGTTTTGTTTTTTGAAGACTTTTTTGAATTTATCAAAGACCGTCTCTTTCCCCTCTCACCAGACGTCTCAAAACCTCGGGATAATTGTGCGCGCCGCGAATCTTCCAGAAATGGCAATCTTCCCTATATAAGGCCTGTAGTTGGCGAGTCAGTCCAGTTCTTGGCGAGCAGCCGTGAGGAGGGCCCAGTGAGGGAACGGACTGGAAGACTGTGTACGTGCATCGGAGGAGTTGTACGTAATTGCGAGTGCAGAGTGGAACTGTGACAGACAAACTGGTGAATTGTAATTGTGTGCTCTACGTAATTCTGTGTAATTGGCAAGTGTTTCAACTGTAATTCGGTGAAAATAAAGAACATTTTGAGTTTGTGCAATTGGACTTTTAATTTCACGAACCCACAAAGTTACAATATGCTAGATATTGTAAGAAGAAATTGAAAATAAACTAACTGCAAGAAAGGATGACACTGTTCTTATAAATTGAACAAATATTATTATTAAATTTAAAGGGAGTCGATTAATGACACTAAACAACACTTACTTTTAAATTTTTCCGGATCATGTTTCAGAGACTTTGCCTCCATCCTCAACAATTAATTTATTATAACAACACTGTTTTCAACATTTCCAAGAAAGGAATTGTAAATATTATTATATTTGTATATATTTGTTTGCTTCGATGTTAATAGCTTCATATTTTACATATTTAAGTTACATGTTATTCATTTTCATTTCTATTCGATTTTGCTATTATTTTTATGACATTAGCCAATTTTGAGTGGCATATGATGATTTTGCTAGAAGAACCAATGCTCAATGGTGAGTCAAAATGCACATATGCTAAAATTGTTTCCAATGTAATTTCCCAGCTTGCAACTAGAGGGAACTCTACTGGCTATTTTAAGACATATCTGCTTTGAATAATTTCTACAGTGAAGAATCTGTAATTCACAACATGAATTTAATATGCCGTGCTTCGAAAAACTCAATGAGAAAGATATAACTTGACCAAATCTTGTATCTTGTTCCCAGCAGCCAGAAAAGCTTTGTTTTAACTCTGAATATTCATGTTAATACATGTATTTTAACTTTGTCATTCTTGTGTTGGTTACTGATCTCAATTATTGTGTTGAAGACTTTAATCTTACGGACAAATTTAAGCCATGAATGTAGTAGAAAGTTAAATATTTAGTGACTGTGGAAAAATGAAATAAAACTGAATATAGATAAATGTTTTTATTTTCAGGGATGCTTATAAAGTAGCATGTTTGGGTGTTACTGATGGTGACTGGGAGTCTCTTGCACATGCTGCTCTTGATGGGTTGGACTTTGAGGTAGCCAAACAAGCATTTATTCGCATTAAGGATTTGAAATACTTGGAGCTCATTGCAGACTTTCAGGTAATTTTATTTGTTCTGTTAGCCACTTTAAATTACATTGTACTTTCTGAGTTTTAAAAATAATTAAAATACAGTAGAAGCCTGAAATAACAAGGTTATTGGGGACATCCTTTACCCTTGTGTTATAACCTTACCACATTATATAGAGATGCAACACTAGAAAGGATAAAAATCAATCCTGCAAACTTGGAGGAGGGAAATATGCATGTAGTAATAAATTACAGTAGAAAATTAAACTCTCATATATAAGGTAAATATATTATAGTACTTATGTAAAAAATAAAGCTAGCTACAGTGAAGCAACAAATATTACACAAATACAACTATTTGCAACAAAAACTTCACATCTTGAGAAAATGATGTAAATTTTTCTTATTAATTGATGAGATTAATTTCTTAAACATTTGTTTACATCTTTAGCTATCAAATAACTTTGTTGTCAATGATACTATTAGAGGTTACTATTTATTATTATTATTATTATTATTATTATTATTATTATTATTATTATTATTATTATTATTATTATTATTATTATTATTATTATTATTATTATTATTATTATTATTATTATTATTATTATTATTATTATTATTATTATTATTATTATTATTATTATTATTATTATTATTATTATTATTATTATTATTATTATTATTATTATTATTATTATTATTATTATTATTATTATTATTATTATTATTATTATTATTATTATTATTATTATTATTATTATTATTATTATTATTATTATTATTATTATTATTATTATTATTATTATTATTATTATTATTATTATTATTATTATTATTATTATATTATTATTATTTATTATTGTCAATATTACCAAAATCTGAAAATGAAATAAACTTAAAAACAGAATCAACTGGTAATATTTCAAAATTAATTACACGATGTTTATTTTTTAAAATAATATTTTTTCCCAAACCATTAGGTCTATCGGACCATTTAATTGTTTTAATAATTTAACTTCAGGATTTATTTCATGGCTAAATGACCAAAAATGATCTGCTACGGCCGATTTATCAGTTTGTTTATACTTAATGTTACGAAAATGTTCTTTCACTCTGGTTTCCAAATTACGTTTTGTCTTTCCAATATAAACTTTATTACAATCTAAACAATTAAATTGATAAATGCCTGATTTTTTTATTATTAGAAATTTTACCTTTTTTTAGAGAAATGTAGTAAATTTTTAATGCTATATCTATTTTTAGGAACTAAAGTTATACCAAACTCTTTAAAAATGTTTTGAAAATGTTTTTAACCCAAGGAAGGTAAGAAAATTTTTGTAAATTTAAAAGAGCCATAGGCTCATTTTAAATCTGACTCCTGTTACCTACTGCATCCTAAAATGAAACATCTGAATATATATTAAAGTGTATGTGCATTAACAACAAGTAGATAAAAGAATAAGATTTTGTAAGACTCATTTATAGAAGACTAGACAAAGTTGTTTGAAAGTAAAACAAGATATTATTCTTTAGGAAAGACAGAAGAAAGGAGAAAAAGACAAGGATCTTTTCCTGGCAGATATTTTTGCATTTCGATGCAAATTTAAAGAGGCAGCTCGTTTATATCAAAAAGCTGCGCAAGATCAAAAAGCACTGAATATGTATACAGATCTACGCATGTTTCACCTGGCTCAGGTAACTATAGTTCACCTATCTCTTTGTATTCTTTCCTAGTAACTTGTCATTAAAATTTAAGACACTGTAGTGTTTAAGGGCACTAATCCTTGAAATTATATTTTCATTTGCTATCTTTTTTCCCTTGTTATTTTAATCTTTCATTATATTTGCAACAACATAAGTCCTTTTGCATTGCACTGTGCTTACCAATTACTGAGTAATCAATTTTGTAATTCATAATTCTTTGCACTTGAGCTTTCATTAGTGCCTCTCAGTTTTATGCTCCTTGGTTGTCTTGTACTACAGTAGCTACAAAATAAGAATGAACATGGCAACAGCCAATAAAGTTAGCGTACTTGGTAGCACGTTTTTTTAGCTGCTCGATGTTTCCCTAGAGATCTAAATATGGAAACTTCTCCTAATTTGGTAAACTGACTTCTTTAACAAAGTTCGTCACAGAATGAGCACTCATATTACAGCCTTGTAATATTAATTCACGACTCTGAGTGAAATTTGTACTTTCGAAGATGTCTTTAATTGACCTCTGTTTGAAAAGGAAATACACATTAACCATTGTAGCCTATTTATATAAAATCTCATGAGTTTTTGATAGAGTCAACATGAAAAATTCAATGCCATGGCTGGGATTTGAACCACGGATTTCCTGGTTTCCGTCCAGTTGCTCTAACCCATTGAGCTACCATGGTCAATGTGCCATCCTCATTAAATTCTCCATTTGACTCGTATATTTCCCTGGTAAAGAACTAGGGGCTCTTGCATTCAAGATACACCGTTTGTGATGACTTACTATCGTAAGTACTTGAGTCCTAGGCTTCGCTCATTTAACTCTATTTATTTCAGTTAATTGATGGAAATTAATCATTTCTCTACACTAGCCTTATATAGGCTAAGGTTTTTGATAGATAGAGTCAACATGAAAAATTCAATGCCATGGCCGGTATTTGAACCATGGATCTCCTGGTTTCCGTCCAGTCGCTATTACCCATTGAGCTAACATGGTCAATGTGCCATCCTCATTAAATTCTCCATTTGACTCGTATATTTCCCTGGTAAAAAACTAGGGGCTCTTGCATTCAAGATACACCGTTTGTGATGACTTACTATCGTAAGTACTTGAGTCCTAGGCTTCGCTCATTTAACTCTATTTATTTCAGTTAATTGATGGAAATTAATCATTTCTCTACACTAGCCGTATATAGGCTAAGGTTTTTGATAGATAGAGTCAACATGAAAAATTCAATGCCATGGCTGGGATTTGAACCACGGATTTCCTGGTTTCCGTCCAGTTGCTCTAACCCATTGAGCTAACATGGTCAATGTGCCATCCTCATTAAATTCTCCATTTGACTTGTATATTTCCCTGGTAAAGAACTAGGGGCTCTTGCATCCAAGATATACTGTTTGTGATGACTTACTATCGTAAGTACTTGAGTCCCAGGCTTCGCTCATTTAACTCTATTTATTTTAGTTAATTGATGGAAATTTATCATTTCTCTACACTAGCCGTATATAGGCTAAGGTTTTTGATAGATAGAGTCAACATGAAAAATTCAATGCCATGGCCGGTATTTGAACCATGGATCTCCTGGTTTCCGTCCAGTCGCTGTTACCCATTGAGCTACCATGGCCAACATGCCGTACCGACATTAAATTCTCCATTTGACTCGCATATTTCCCTGGTGATAGTGTGAAGAAATGATTAATTTCCATCACTTAACTTAAATTATAAGAGTTAAATGATGAAGCCTGGGACTCAAGTACTTACGATAGTAAGTCACCACAAATGGTGTATCTTGAATGCAAGAGCCCCTAGTTGTTTACCAGGGAAATATACAAGTCAAATGGAGAATTTAATGAGGATGGCACGTTGACCATGGTAGCTCAATGGGTTAGAGCGACTGGATGGAGACCAGGAGATCTTTGGTTCAAATCCCGGCCATGGCATTGAGTTTTTCATGTTGACTCTTATCTCAAAAACCTTAGCCTATATACGGCTAGTGTGAAGAAATTATTAATTTCCATCAATTAACTTAAATCTTACAAGTTGTTTCGTAGTTACTATTAGGCGCACCAGTACTAGGCTTGCTAACCGGTATATTTACTAACTTTGAAAAGCACATGTCCACTCTTAAAAGATCACCACTTTACTGAATGCAAAGTACAAAATGCAACTGCAGCATAGCATGTGTGTGCTTTTCTTCACTGAGTTAATTCTTTTTTTCTAGTCAGATGCCTTATCTTTCCATATCTCCAAAACCAGATGTTCTATAAACATGGGGTTTGGACAGAAAAAAATAGCTCTGTAACATGGAAAAAGCAAAATAATTCTGTAAGTTGTATCTTTAAAGAAATTAGCTGTAGAGTTCAGCAAAGCGAGCCCATCCATGTGATGAACTATACAATGTTGCACTTACCTCATTGGCTAGTCAGTGTTACACCAGCCATGCCTAGTCTCACCTTATGTCCATTCCTGTTTTGTAGCTACTTTAGACATATATTAGGTAAGGGTAGTATTTCAAATCATCCAAAAATGTTATATTGAAATAAATGCCATTTAATCCAAGAGAGAGCTCGGATACAAATTGTTAAATAAATACCAAACTTGGTTAAAAATTATACAATAAGTGGACTGAGACACTCTGTCCTTCACATGTCTCAGAATGTCTCAGTTAACGTATTCTATAATTTTTCATTTTTACATTACTTTAACAGTTTTAATTCAAATTTGTTTTTTTCAAACTAAACTTGGTAAATAACTTCAACCTTTCAATAATGGGAAATGAAGATTTTCAAGAATCTCACCCCACCTCAAACGGCTCTTTGCTTGTTTTTATCTTTTATTTTCTCAAAAATAGCTCTTAAGAAGTTTGATTACAATAGCGTATGAGGTAAGAAATGAAACTTTGCTGCTGACATATTATATACTCTAGATGTTTTTAAGCTTCAAGCCAGATGAATGTATCACATCAGATATTTTCAGTCCTATAACTATGACTGTGACCAGGCAGTGGAGCTGACATCTCAGTCCAACATCTTCTTTTGCTTACTACCTCTTTGACAAACAATGAGGTGAAGGAATAACAGGAGGCTATAGCCAGCTGACAGATAATGATTCCAAACTTGATGACCTGGTCACACCAGCAGACTGCTCAAAGAAGGCTTCCCTCAGGCAAGAGAACTTGACCCATTGGAGGTGACTCTGAAAATGCTACCATTTTGCAGGACCAGGAAGACTTCTAATGAGAAAATGTCTCCATTGTATGTCCAACATTAATCAATGCTGCACGTACTCTTAGGCCCACCGAAACATAAAAGCAGAAGCAAAATAATAGGAAATTAGGAAAAAAAAATTGTGGTTAGAAGAAAAACCACCCTGACATTCATCCAGGGAAAGCCACAAAAAATCCATAGTCAAAGTGGATGGCTCCAGAAATCAAACCTGGAATTTCCTGAATACAATCATTGCCATCTCACTCTTTTTGTTTCAGCACTATATTTCACTTCAGAATCTAAAAGTTGTTTAACATGCCATGTGTATTTACCATTATTCTCTGTTTTTTTAAAACAGTGTTTAAAGCATATTTACTTATGGCATTCATCATCAGCAGGGAACAATTTATATACTCTGGCAAATAGTTTGTATAATTCATAAAATGTTAATAGGAAATGTTGTTATAGGAATTTCTAGGTTCAGTTGACAATGCTGATCGTAAGGCTTTAATTAAGAAGAAGGCTGATTGGGCTAAGAACATAAATGAACCTAGAGCAGCAGCAGAAATGTACCTATCTGCAGGAGAAACACGCCGAGCTATTGAAATTATTGGAGAGAATGGATGGATAGATATGTAAGTATTGGAACAATTTTGTTTTCTTTTGTTCATCATTCTTCAGTAGAATTGCTGCAGATTCTCATTATTCAGTACCTTCTAGGATTTGATTTTGTAATATAAAATGGTGGAACATTGGCATTACATGTGCGTGTCATCTTACATTAAGTTAATTCAAATTTTTTGCAGTAAATAATGTAATGTATCTGATGTAGCACATAAAAAATACTTGAACCTCACTCCTATGTTATTTACTTCTTTGTTTTTTTCAGGTATGCTTTACATTTTTATAGGCTCAAAGCTTTTCAATTAAAATTTAACTCAGTTATATGTTTATGGTTATATACTTTGTTATTAATATGCCATATATTCCTAGTCCCCATTTAAACACACGTCAACATTTTTTTTATTTTTTTTTTTTTTATTTTTTTTTTTTTTATTAACATCCTCCAGTATAAGTTATATTAGACAATATATAAAGTGGGTAAAATGATTAGAGTCAAACTGAAAACTGTAATACCATGGCCGCGATTTGAACCACGGATCTCCTGTTTCCATCCAGTCACTCTTACCCATTGAGCTACCATGCTAGGAGCTACAGCTAGTGTGAAAGAAGGATTAATTTCCGTCAATTAACTTAAATAATAAGAGTAAAATGTTGTTCAAATAAGCCCAGGGTTCAGGATGACGGAAAACCCTGGAAATAAACCTTATCTACTCACTCTTACCCAGATTCAAACTCTTCTCTGGCAATTTATTGTACAAGTAACAAGCTGCAAAGCTAGGTTGTTCAATCCTGTGAGCTAGAGCATCAAAGTTATTGATTACTCTAGTTCCATAATTTAGTAGATAGAGTCAACATGAAAAATTTAATTCCATGGCCGGGATTTGAACCACGGATCTCCTGGTTTCCGTCCAATCGCTCTAACCCATTGAGCTACCATGGCCAATGTGCCGTGGTTCAAATCCCGGCCATGGCATTGAATTTTTCATGTTGACTCTATCTATCCAAAACCTTAGCCTACATACGGCTGGTGTGAAGAAATGATTAATTTCCATCAATTAACTAAAATAATAAGAGTTAAATGATGAAGCCTGGGACTCAAGCACTTACAATAGTAAGTCACCACAAACGGTGTATCTTGAATGTGAGAGCCCCTAGTGGTTTACCGGGGAAATAATACGAGTCAAATAGAGAATTTAATGTCATGATGGCACGTTGGCCATGGTAGCTCAATGGGTTAGAGCGACTGAACGGAAACCAGGATATCCTTGGTTCAAATCCCGGCCATGGCATTGAATTTTTCATGTTGACTCTATTAAAAACCTTAGCCTATATACGGCTAGTGTGAAGAAAGGATTAATTTCCATCAATTAACTTAAATGTTACACAAATAAAAATATTTGTTAATTAAGGTCCACTTATCTTAAGAAGTTGATGTTAATACTTCTTTCTTCTTTTTAAAAAATCAATTTCACGAACATTTGCTCGCATCATCAGTTAACACACTTCATCGTCATGTTTGCTTCGTCGTCAAGGATACTATGTTTTTTCGTATTACCAAAATCTGAAGACAAAACAAACCTAAAAACAGAATCAATTGCCGGTATGTCAAAATCCATTACGCCATTTTTATTTTTTAAAATAAATATTTTTTCCCACACTAATCTATGGGAACATCAACTTCTTAAGGGGAGGCATCGGTGAAATTTCATCAAAAATGACAAAAAAGGACATTTTCCGTTTTTTGCATTAAAATTATGTTTAAACATTGTAGTTTCAGAATCTGCTGTCAGCTAGGCCCTAGCGCCATTTAAAGAGCCACTACATCATTATTTAAATGCCCATGTGTGTGTGGGCATGGCCATTTATATTTCTTTTTCTAGTGTGTTGCAAAGAAATTGATGAAATTCTCACGTTTAAACTACGCGGTTTGATTCTGTAACTGTGGTAATGTGCAGAGACATCTTGTGGATGTTTGTGGAAGCTACTAAGCTTGTCCGCTACCATTTTCTATATATTATTTCCCACTTACTACTTTTGAAAGTAAACAAACATTTCCACTGACATGTAGTGTTTGTGAAATATGGTTTACATGCAAGTGAAAGCTGTGGATAGCAACTTATATTAAATTATTATTGTTAAGAATAGGAATAAAGCCTGATTTAACATTGTATTGCTTTCTTGTTGCAACAGTAGGTATATGATTCATACCAGGTTAGGTTAGGAGTACAGTAGCTATTTCGAAGCAAAATATAATGATATATATGGTTTTCTTGCCATAATAGTAAGTAATGATACTAGAATGCTCTGCTTGAGGTAAATGTTAAGTGAAGACATATTATAGCCCAAGAGTTAACAATGATTCTAGTAGGTCACTTTTTGATGTAAATAGAAGAATGGTTGATGTATTTCTGGGCATTGGTAAGGGTCATATTTCTATGCAGAAGTTTTGTATGGCCATGGGTATGAATTGCATGAACTATTCTACTTACAATTTCCATTTCATAGACAAAAATAAAGAGATTAGTTAGTACTATTCTACGGCAAAGTTGCATTAAAGGAGAAGCACAGAATGCTAATGAAAGTTTCCATGGAGTAAATGTCGCAAATAAGTTTTTGTATTAAGAACGAAATTGCAAATTGCAGTGATTGCAGCTGTTAGTGAATTTAATATGGGTTATAAAGATAGACTAAAAGTTAAGGAAAAAGTTGCAGCAAGCAAAGTAAGTCCTATAAAAATTATTTGTGGTTGGTTTATTGACACTCGTCACTTACTTTTTCATATATTTATGAGAGACTAGTTTCAAAGGCCCTGGCCTCCATTTTCAATCTCTTCCCAACTGGCAACTGATGTTATCTGCTCTCTCTGGTGGTGGAACTATGAACTTTTTTGTCAAATTATCTGCTGGCGGGATTTCAAAGTTCATTACGCGATCCTTATTTTTCCAGATGAATATGTTCTCCCATGTTGTCAATCTATTTTGGTTTATCACCCCTTTTAATAATTTTGGATTTGGATCAATGTCATGGTTTTCATTCCAAAAATGAAATGCTACTGCTGACTTGTCTTCTTGTTTCAATCTGATGTTTCTAAAGTGTTCTTTAACTCTGGTTTTTAAATTTCTTTTTGTTTGACCTATGTAGCATTTTTCACAATTCTTGCAATTTATTTGGTATATTCCAGATTTGTTACCTGAAGGAATTTCATCTTTTGTTTTTGAATTTAGTAATTTTAAAATTGAGTATCTATTAGTAGGTGCCAAGATGATATTTTGTTCCTTGAATATCTTTTTAAATTTATTAAATGTTTTTGGATGATATGTGAATGAACTGAATATGCTGTTGCTTTCTTTTTCTTTAATAAATGTGGTTGTTTCCTTAATGGTTTTCTTTAGTTTAGATTTTCTAATTTTCTTCAACACCAAACTTTTGTTGTATCCGTTTTCTTCTGCTATGTGTATTATTGCTTTTTGTTCCTTGAAATATTCTTCTTTTTCCATGGGTATGTTGACTAGTCTGTGTGTAAGGCTGTTTATTATTGCATGTTTATGCGTAATTGGGTTGTGGCTATTATTTTTTATATAATTTTCTGAATGTGTTGGCTTCCTGTAAATTCCAAATTTTATTTTTGTATCATTCCTGATGATATTTAGATCCAAGAAAGGTAATTGTCCATTGATTTCCTTTTCTATTGTGAATTTGATAGTCCTTTCTTGCAGATTGAGTAATTTTAATGCATCATCTAAATGTTTACTTGGTACAATTGCAAAGATGTCGTCAACATATCTATACCAAACCTTGGTATAGATATGTTGACGACATCTTTGCAATTGTACCAAGTAAACATTTAGATGATGCATTAAAATTACTCAATCTGCAAGAAAGGACTATCAAATTCACAATAGAAAAGGAAATCAATGGACAATTACCTTTCTTGGATCTAAATATCATCAGGAATGATACAAAAATAAAATTTGGAATTTACAGGAAGCCAACACATTCAGAAAATTATATAAAAAATAATAGCCACAACCCAATTACGCATAAACATGCAATAATAAACAGCCTTACACACAGACTAGTCAACATACCCATGGAAAAAGAAGAATATTTCAAGGAACAAAAAGCAATAATACACATAGCAGAAGAAAACGGATACAACAAAAGTTTGGTGTTGAAGAAAATTAGAAAATCTAAACTAAAGAAAACCATTAAGGAAACAACCACATTTATTAAAGAAAAAGAAAGCAACAGCATATTCAGTTCATTCACATATCATCCAAAAACATTTAATAAATTTAAAAAGATATTCAAGGAACAAAATATCATCTTGGCACCTACTAATAGATACTCAATTTTAAAATTACTAAATTCAAAAACAAAAGATGAAATTCCTTCAGGTAACAAATCTGGAATATACCAAATAAATTGCAAGAATTGTGAAAAATGCTACATAGGTCAAACAAAAAGAAATTTAAAAACCAGAGTTAAAGAACACTTTAGAAACATCAGATTGAAACAAGAAGACAAGTCAGCAGTAGCATTTCATTTTTGGAATGAAAACCATGACATTGATCCAAATCCAAAATTATTAAAAGGGGTGATAAACCAAAATAGATTGACAACATGGGAGAACATATTCATCTGGAAAAATAAGGATCGCGTAATGAACTTTGAAATCCCGCCAGCAGATAATTTGACAAAAAAGTTCATAGTTCCACCACCAGAGAGAGCAGATAACATCAGTTGCCAGTTGGGAAGAGATTGAAAATGGAGGCCAGGGCCTTTGAAACTAGTCTCTCATAAATATATGAAAAAGTAAGTGACGAGTGTCAATAAACCAACCACAAATAATTTTTATATTAATTTTGACGTCACTGTTACTAAATTCCTCCAAACACACATAAAGTAAGTCCTGTTAGGAAGAAAATTAGCAGTATTAGGGATAGGTGAAAGCTAAAACAAAGTGCTCAGAGTTCATTGAGCAAATATAAATCTGCCAAGCAGCAGTTAAAGGTGACTAAATTAAAAGAAGAAGGGGATAATAAACTAGCTGAGTGGTCTTCATATAGTGCAGGAGGGTTTAGAAACATAGAAAAAAAATGTTGTTTATATTTAGAGCTTCTAACTAGATTTTTCTTCATGTCCAACTTGTAGTATTTTTAATACTCCTTACAGTCCAGACACTAAAGTTTTCAATGAATTTCTTTAAGTTTTGCATATATGTATATTCCTAGATAAGTTTTCAATAAAAATTGGTATCACTATGGCTGTATATGAAAAAATTAATAATGACTGGTATTGAAAAAAGAAAACTGACAAAACTTCAAGAAAATTCTATCATATTCCTTAAATTTTCTCCTCCAGAACCATTAGACATGGGCAAATGAGTATATACATATATAGTTTTGTAACTACTATCTAAAGGAACCAGAATCCAAAGTTCCAATCATTTATAACAAAAATTGTAGAGAATGTAATATAAATATTAAAAGCAGAAGCATTACTAACAGTGAAGTATTCTTCATATTTGAGTTTGATTTATGAGTCACTATGTTTACACTTGTTGTATAATTGAAACGTTTTCAAGATCATTCGATCTCATCCTCACCAAACAGCTGAGGATGAGATCGAATGATCTTGAAAACGTTTCAATTATACAACAATAAGTAAGTGAAGTTAGAGTGTAAACATAGTGACTCATAAATCAAACTCAAATAAGAATGTACTATGTTTCCCAATGTAAAGAAATTGCAGCAAAAAAATTAAATTATCATTTTTTGGTAAAAACTATTGTAGTTAGAAAAATTATAAAAAAAGGGCCAAAGGTAATCAAATTAAAGAGAAAGAAGGTAATAAGATAGCAGTAGGGCCTGCATATGATGCATGGAGTTTTAAAGTAAAGAAAGTAGTGTAATTTCAATCTAAACCTTTAAATTCATTTTTCTCCACTTTCAATTTTTGAACATTTTTACATCTTCAAAATGCTCCAACTTCTGCAATTCTCTACGAATTTGTATTAAACTTTGCATACATATTCCCAAATAAATTTTTAATAAAAGTTGGTATTTTTGTTTATGTAAATTAAATAGTTTATTTATTATTGAATTTTAAATCTCAAAATTGCAAAAAAATTAAGAAAAATTTAATATATTCACACATAAAAATTTTTTTATCCAAAAATACTTGATATAGATTTTAAAAGTATAGCAACTTTTATAACTGATGTACAGAGAAACCTGAATCTAAAATTTAAAGTTTCTAAACGAAAAACTGTATGACCTGGGACTTTTTATATAACATACAAAAATCATACTATAAAAAGCACTAAATATTTTTTTGTAAAAAAACTATTTAAGATAGAAATATGAATTTTTAAAGCTTAACTAGATTCCCTATACCTCACCAAATGACAAAATTTCAAGCAGTTCTGATTTAAACTCTGGATTTTAGCATTTTTCACAGATGCCTCCCCTTAAGATAAGTGGACATTAATTAACAAATATTTTTTATTTGTGTAATATTTATTACTCCGTAACTAGCTTCATTTTTTGTGTAACTTAAATGTATTGGATTATTTGTTTTCTGACTTATAAATTTTGTTTTTGCAAGCATTATTACTTCAAATATATATAGGGACTGTAAGGTCAGGATATTTAGCTTTCTAAATGCAAATGCTCCTCGACATGAGTCTATTTGTTTTAAATTTAACATGATCCTAATTGCTCTCTTTTGTAAGGTGAAAATCTTCTGTGTATACTTTTTTACACACTGTCACCAAACGGTTATGCCATATGCTAAGTGACGGTTATTGACTACAAATAGTTTTTTTTTTTTCATTTAGTTTGCACTTGTTTTAATGTCTTGAACATTGAATCAAACTAGCCTGTAGGAGAGCATGGCTTTTGACAAATTTGGCAAGAAAAATCTTAATGACTTATTCTCTGGTTTTTGTAGGTTGGTGGATGTTGGTCGGCGCTTGGATAAGGCTGATCGTGAGGGTATTAGTCTTGTTGCACAGCATTTGAGTAAATTGGGACAACTCAACTATGCTACAGAAATGTATCGTAAATTGGGAGATGAGAAGAGTATCGTACAGCTTTATGTAGAGGCAAGAGATTGGAAAGAAGCCTTCTCATTGGCTGAAAGCCACCCAGAGTTCAAAGATTTGGTATATGTACCTTATGCTCAATGGCTGGCAGAAAATGACAAGTTTGTGGAAGCTCAAAAAGGTATTGCTCTTTGCTTTCTTGTATGAGTATTTTATTCTTTTTACTTTAATGAATTAACTAGGGTATAGATAAGAGTAAAGTAAGATTCTCTAAATAAGCTTTAGGTATTTCACAGGGAAAGTCAGATGTAGTTGCTACAATTTCCAGTCTTATACTCTATGGTTCATTGAAATTTCTTGTAACTAGTTATTGTAAGCACAGCCTATTTTTCCAGATACTCTGCAGAAGTCTTAGTATTAATTTTTGCAAATTACATAAAATGACACCATGAATTAATTTAAAATCATTATCTTCCTTCATAAAATATTGCTGACTGGATAGAGTAGTTATCTAAATTTAAAATAAGAGCAAAATACTTCTAAAACTAAGATAGAGAAGGAATGTGTAGTGTTGTAGCTGGTTGGTCACATAAGGTTTTAAATAATTAGAGCTCCACTTAATTGAACTAAAGAGAGCAGAAGTTTCAATTAATGCATTTTTGTTGATAATTGATAGTAGCAATTTTAAGCTGTAAAACAAAGAAAATAATTGTATTCCAAATGCATGTGATCATTTTTAATAAAACAACTTACAATATACAGTATTAAAATATGCAGTACAATATTTACATAAAATAAAATAAAATTGACCACTTTTCCTTACCCTACTCGCAGTGCTTGCAAGTAGTTAAACTTTGTCAGTTTGATAAGCATTATACATTGCTCTTTATTACAAGATAGAAGACAACTTGTGTTACTGATAGTGCCATAATTCAATATTTCTCATTAAACTTTGTATACAGTTTGTAGCCTTTCCTACCTCTACTGTTCTAACAACTTCGAGTTTCTGCTCAGTGCTTATTATAACATTTCTTTTTTTTTTTTCTTTACCAACATCTTAAACACATATAAACCACATTGATCAACAGTAGACTAAAACAATGGACCTCTGCAATGAATGCTTTGTTATATTAGTACAGTACAGGCTGTAACAAAAAGGTATAATACCTTTTCTACAGCTGAACTGCATACAACACTCAATGAAAATGGTGGAACACAGGAAATCACAGCACATGTTCAAAATGGCCTCCATTAACTCCAGGGTATGCATCTACCCGCCATCGCATGTACTCCCTAATGTGCTAAGTGTTCCACAATACAAGCACAAAGAGTCTCTATATCTGGAACTGGACTTGCATAAACAAGAGATTTCAAATGTCTTCACAAATAAAACTCTAGTCAGGTGAGTGCGTAGGCCACGAAATAGGCCCACCTCTTCCTATCCATGTACCAAACTGCTGTTCAGAAATCAACAAACAGAAAGCCTGAAATGACAAGGAACTCTTGTGCATGGACTGAGTACCAGTGCCTACAAGCAGACTACATACTGTACTGCAGCACAATGACAGTGAGAAAATGCATCACCTCGACCGAATTGAACCAGATGTAAAAACAAATGTTCATTGCTATACTATTAAACCACTATTCTCTTGTAGGGTTATGGCTACGAGGCAGCTATATGTTACATATCTCACCAGAGGAGCTCTACCATGGGAATAAACATTTTCCGGATCTATGTTCATGTAACATTTTTTATCCTCTACAATCAAGAAATGTCTTCCCAAAGTTTTTTGACATACCTTTTTGTTATAATGGGTAGTGAGTGAGCATTAGGTGATACAATACCAAGTATCTGTATTGGAATTGTGGATTGTGGCAAAACAAAATTGCTAGCACAAATTTAAGCAACCGTTCAAACTTACCCTCTCCACCATTTTGGTTAAGCTAGTTTTGTTAAGTAAGTTCTGTTTAAAGTAGGTTTTTACTTTACATAATTCTTATTATATAATGTTTCTCACCTGTAGCATTCCACAAAGCGGGACGTCCTGAGGAAGCGTTCAAAGTCCTGCATCAGCTCACTCTGAATGCAGTTAACGAATCAAGATTTCAGGATGCTGGTTACTATTATTGGATTCTTGCACGACAGTGTTTGGATATAGCTAATCAAAAGTAAGTTCACTGCTTTGAAATGCTTTCTTTTCAGCAGATTTATCAGAATTAAACATTAGTTATTTTGTGGTATTTCTCTTGTAGGGAAGCTCAAAAGGAAGAAATGATTGCCAAGTTTTATGAACACCAAAAATATGCTGCTATTTATTATGCATATGACACTATTCAGAAATATTTGGTAAGTGTGATCTGATAATTTAATTTTTTATTTACTTTGTAAGTACAGTAAGTATTCTGTCAAAAATTTGATACCTAGATTTCATTAGAAATTCAAGATTTGAGGCCATCTAAATCCCAAAAAGTATGTTTTTAAAACAGGTTTGTGCATGTGCAGTGTGTTTGCCAAAATGCTTGCTTGTGTAGCAGTATATGTACATGTCTCTCAAAAATGAGATGTCCAATATATACGAGATGCCTTCAAGTTATAGCACCTCCTATTTTTTTTCTTCACAAAGTAATCACAAGAAAAATGTGAAGCTAGTGTCACTTCTCAACATAATCTCCCTCTAGCCATACACATTTTTCACAACGCCGACACCATGATTCCATGGCCGCTACGAACGCTTCTTTAGGAGTGTGTTTTGACTACTGGAAAATAGCTGAGGCAATAGCAGCACAACTAGTGAATCTGCGATCACGAAGACTGTCTTTCATCGTGGGAAACAGCCAAAATTCGCCAGGAGCCAGGAGCATGAGCAATCACTTCAAAGTTGTTGTCACGAAGAAACTCCTGTGTTGCGTTTGCCTGATGCACTGTTGCATTGTCTTGATGAAAGAGCATGCGTCCATCCTTTTCTGCCCGTTTTTCACACAATGCTGGGAGGAGTTTATTCTTCAAAACATTTTGGTAGGATGCAGCCTTAACCTTAGTGTCCTTTTGGATGCAATGAGTAACAATTACACCACCATTGTTTTGTCAGCACTGACGCTCACCCGAAATTTTTTTAGTGGCAGTGAGTCTGTGTACTTTCATTGAGATGACTGGCCCTTTGTTTCAGGGTTGAAAAAGGACATCCACATCTCATCCATTGTCACAATTGATTGAAGGAAAGTAGGATTGTGTGCACACATCCCACGGAAATGCCAATTTTGGAGGTGATGTCTGCAACTGTCTTGGTTTGTTGTCACACGATGTTCTGCCTTCATTGAACTGTCACACCCAGGAACATACATTAGACACATTCATGGTACCATCACCACATACCTCACTCAACTGTCTTGGTTTGTTGTCACGATGTTGTTCCTTCATTGAACTGTCACACCCAGGAACATACATTAGACACATCCATGGTACCATCACCACATACCTCACTCAACTGTCTTGGTTTGTTGTCACACGATGTTCTGTCTTCATTAAACTGTCACACCCAGGATCGTACATTAGACACATCCATGTTACCATCACCACATTACCTCACTCAACTGTCTTGGTTTGTTGTTACACAATGTTCTGTCTTCATTGAACTGTCGTACCCAGGAACGTAAATTAGACACATCCATGGTATCATCACCACATGTCTCACTCAACTGGCAATGAATTTCAATAGGTGTTACACCACGAAAATTGAGAAAATGAATGATTACATGCTGTTCTTGCAATGAAAATGTCGCCATTTTAAGTATCAAAAACTAACTCTCATCGCTGCCACATGTATTTTTGTAAAATAAATAAAAAAAAAAAAAAAAATCCTTTCATGGAAGTGTTGAAAACAGTGTTGTTGTATAAATTAAGTTAATTGGGAGTCGATTAATAACACAAAACAACACTCACTTTTAAATTTTCCCGGAACCGGTTTCTGAGGCCTTCCCTCTATCTTCAGCCGGACATCGACTAGTTCTCATTGGTGTAGCTGGCAATATTTTGTCTTCGGTCTCCTATGGTGGCGGTTTGAGGAACTTGCTGAACAAATCTTTCTGGGGGATGTCGAAATTGAATACTTTGTTCCTATTTTTTGAAATAAAGATTTGTTCCCATGTGGACAGTTCTTCTTTTCCTGTTGTATGTTTTAGTAATTTTGGTTCTGGATTTATGTTGTGGTTTTTTTCCCAAAAATGCGTGGCAACTGCTGATTTTTCTAATTGTTTGTATTTTATGTTCCTAAAGTGTTCCTTTGCTCTTGTTTCTAAATTTCTTTTGGTTTTTCCAATATAAATTTGACTACAGTCACAGCATTCAATTTGATATATACCAGATTTTTTGTTAGATGGAATGGCATCTTTGATGTTTGAGCAAATTAGGTTTTTTAAGGAGTAGTGGTTCACTGGAGCTAGTTGAATGTTTTGTTTTTTGAAGACTTTTTTGAATTTATCAAAGGCCCATGGATGGTAAGTGAATTTTTTGAAGATCATTTTAGTTTCTGTAGCTGAGAGGGTTGTGGTTTCCTTTAGTAGTTTCTTCTTTTTTGCTAAGTTCACTTTTTTGTCTACTAGTGATTTGGGAAAGTCATTTTTCTGTGCTATTTCAATAATTTTGTTGTATTCTATTTTGTATTCTTCTGCTGTGAGAGGGATGTTGACCAGTCTGTGTGCTAAACTATTAAAGATTGCCTGTTTGTGGGATCTTGGATTGTAGCCATTAGCTTTTATGTAGTTGTCTGTCTGTGTTGGTTTTCTGTAAATGCCAAAGTTTATTCTATTTTTATTTCTGATTATTTTTAGATCTAAAAATGGTAAATACTCGTCTTTTTCAACTTCTACAGTGAACTTAATGCTTTTTTCTTTAATATTTAAAAGTTTTAGTGCATCACTGATGTGTTTTTTTGGCACTATGGCAAATATGTCATCTACATATCTTTGCCAGAGTTTGAACATCCATGGGAAACCTTTAGTGATCCTTATTTCTAGTGCACTCATGTACAGATCGGCCAGGAAGGGTGATAAGGGGTTGCCCATTGCTAAACCAGAAGTTTGATGGAAATATTTTGTTTGAAACTGGAAGAAATTCTGTTCTATGCATAATTTGGTAAGTTCGATGTAATCTGAAATTTCAAGTGATGACATTCCAAGTGATTTGAGCCATTTTTCTATCAATGTTGGGAGTTGTTTAACTGGTATGCTGGGAAACAGTGATTTAACGTCAAATGAGACTAGTGTGTCTTCTTCATTTAGTTCAGTATCCTTAATGTGTTCTATAAGTTCATAGGTGTTTTTGATGCTTAGGCTATCGAATTTTGGAAATGAGTTGAATTTGTTTGTTAGCCATTTTGCAAGTTTGTATGTTGGTGAATTTATACTGCTAATGAGACCTATAGTTAGCAGTATAAATTCACCAACATACAAACTTGCAAAATGGCTAACAAACAAATTCAACTCATTTCCAAAATTCGATAGCCTAAGCATCAAAAACACCTATGAACTTATAGAACACATTAAGGATACTGAACTAAATGAAGAAGACACACTAGTCTCATTTGACGTTAAATCACTGTTTCCCAGCATACCAGTTAAACAACTCCCAACATTGATAGAAAAATGGCTCAAATCACTTGGAATGTCATCACTTGAAATTTCAGATTACATCGAACTTACCAAATTATGCATAGAACAGAATTTCTTCCAGTTTCAAACAAAATATTTCCATCAAACTTCTGGTTTAGCAATGGGCAACCCCTTATCACCCTTCCTGGCCGATCTGTACATGAGTGCACTAGAAATAAGGATCACTAAAGGTTTCCCATGGATGTTCAAACTCTGGCAAAGATATGTAGATGACATATTTGCCATAGTGCCAAAAAAACACATCAGTGATGCACTAAAACTTTTAAATATTAAAGAAAAAAGCATTAAGTTCACTGTAGAAGTTGAAAAAGACGAGTATTTACCATTTTTAGATCTAAAAATAATCAGAAATAAAAATAGAATAAACTTTGGCATTTACAGAAAACCAACACAGACAGACAACTACATAAAAGCTAATGGCTACAATCCAAGATCCCACAAACAGGCAATCTTTAATAGTTTAGCACACAGACTGGTCAACATCCCTCTCACAGCAGAAGAATACAAAATAGAATACAACAAAATTATTGAAATAGCACAGAAAAATGACTTTCCCAAATCACTAGTAGACAAAAAAGTGAACTTAGCAAAAAAGAAGAAACTACTAAAGGAAACCACAACCCTCTCAGCTACAGAAACTAAAATGATCTTCAAAAAATTCACTTACCATCCATGGGCCTTTGATAAATTCAAAAAAGTCTTCAAAAAACAAAACATTCAACTAGCTCCAGTGAACCACTACTCCTTAAAAAACCTAATTTGCTCAAACATCAAAGATGCCATTCCATCTAACAAAAAATCTGGTATATATCAAATTGAATGCTGTGACTGTAGTCAAATTTATATTGGAAAAACCAAAAGAAATTTAGAAACAAGAGCAAAGGAACACTTTAGGAACATAAAATACAAACAATTAGAAAAATCAGCAGTTGCCACGCATTTTTGGGAAAAAAAACCACAACATAAATCCAGAACCAAAATTACTAAAACATACAACAGGAAAAGAAGAACTGTCCACATGGAAACAAATCTTTATTTAAAAAAATAGGAACAAAGTATTCAATTTCGACATCCCCCAGAAAGATTTGTTCAGCAAGTTCCTCGAACCGCCACCAGAGGAGACCGAAGAGAAAATATTGCCAGCTACACCAATGAGAACTAGTCGATGTCCGGCTGAAGATAGAGGGAAGGCCTCAGAAACCGGTTCCGGGAAAATTTAAAAGTGAGTGTTGTTTTGTGTTATTAATCGACTCCCAATTAACTTAATTAAAAAAACAAGTTCCTATGTCGTCCCAGTCCTGAAAAAAAAAGGGAGGTGTTATAAGTTGAACGCACCTCACACTAATCTTCCAAGGATGCAATACAAACATTTTCAAAAAAATCCCGCCCCCCTTTTTTTTTCTTTAGTAATTTACGTCCTCCAACGTTAAGTCATATCGGACGATGAATGGAATGGGTGAAATGATGCTCAAATGAACCCAGGGTCCATAGTTACCCGACATTCATCTTTCAGGATAAGGGAAAACCCCAGAAAAAACCTTATCCAGGTAACTCACCCTGGCCGAGATTCGAACTCGGGACCTCTTGAACATTAGGCAGACACGCTACCAGCATGCTACCGAGGCGGGCAGGATAATTCCCCTCTCAAATTACCCTCTTTATGGGTATTTTCAAAATTTTCTACTTTTCTCAAAATGTTTCTTAACAATTTTAATTAAAATACCATATCTTTAAGATATTTACATGACAAATAAAAGTATACCCTGAATTTTCTACTTTTCTCAAAATGTTTCTTAACAATTTTAATTAAAATACCATATCTTTAAGATATTTACATGACAAATAAAAGTATACCCTGAATTTCTGAATGTAGCTTATGAAGTAATTTGTGTAACTGGTAAGCTACAAGTCTACATATTTATTTATTCACTTATAGACATCATAGAGTTTGTTGAAGTTTTGTCAAGCTTTATACAATTTATAAACAATTTTTACATGCATACAAGAAATTCAGATAAAGAGTAAAGCCTTAATTTTATCATCTCTTCGATACAAACATCTTTCAAATATATAGAGTCAACATGAAAAATTCAATGCCATGGCCGGGATTTGAACCATGGATTTCCTGGTTTCCATTCAGTCACTCTTAACCTTTGAGCTACCATGGCCAATGTGCCGTCCTGGCATTAAATTCTCCATATGACTCATATATTTCCCCAGTAGACCACTAGGAGCTCTCGTATCCGAGATATACCGTTTGTGGCGACTCAAGTACTTACGCTACAAACAGTGTATCTCAGATGCGAGAACCCCTAGTGGTCTACCGGGGAAATATGTGAGTCAAATGGAGAATTTAATGTCAGGATGGCACATTGGCCATGGTAGCTCAAAGGTTAAGAGTGACTCGACGGAAACCAGGAGATCCGTGGTTCAAATCCTGGCCATGGCATAGAATTTTTCATGTTGACTCTATCTATCAAAATCCTTAGCCTATATACGGCTAGTGTGAAGAAATGATTAATTTCCATCAATTAACTAAAATCTTTCAATGCAGGTTTAAACTGCTTCATTTTTAGCATTTTTATACTTGGTATCAGTTTATTGTACAGCATGCCACCATAACAGGATAAGCGACAGACAAAAACATTCTACAAAAACATTTAGATCTCATTGAAACACATCATTCATTTAAAATAACTTTTTTGTAGCAGTAACTGTTTCCAAGATACCTTTTATTAAAGTCCTCTTGATTTCCAGGAATTGTCAGATTACTTTGTTTACTGAAATAGTAAACATAATAAAGTTGCTAAAAGCAAAATTCAGCATTGGCACTGAGAGGGATACCCATGTCACTCATAAAAGTATATAATTATCAAATAGCGAAACCACTTACATCTATAGTAAACTCCTGCTTAGAAATGGGTATTTTTCCTAATAAATTATAGATAGCAAAAGTGATCCCACTATTCAAAAAGGGTGACAGAAATGACATAAATAATTATAAGCCTATATCGATACTGCCTGCCATATCTAAAAATTTTGTACGTGTACTGTATAGTAGGATAATTAAATACATAACCAAATACAGCTTACTACCAAAAGAACAAAATGGCTTTGTAAACAAAAAATAAAAATAAAATTTAATCTATAACTGGTTGATGATGGCAGTGGTTGAACTCAAAAAAGTACATTTTTTAAAAAATTAAATGATAAAAAAGATCCATAAACACTGCAATATCATGTTCTAGACGTTCTCGGGCTTCGAGCCAGGTAAGCAGATGTTGAGACATTGACGTTTCGGGAGCGTACATCTCTCCCATCTTCAGGATGTTGAATGACTTAGGGCTGGGGTGACCCATATATATACTCAGCGAGCGGGCTCGCGTTGGTGAATATAACAACCTCTCAGAAAACACTGCTGCTCTGGTCGCTGCTCAGTAAGCCAGATCTGTGTTTCCTGAGTCTCTCTTTTTGAGTTTTAATGCAGGATTCCATGCTGCACTAAATTGTAGCCCAGCATCTCGGTTAAGAGTGACTCTCTCTGCCGAGATAGCCAATGCCTCCTTAACTCTGCGCTCCCAGTAGCCACTGCATTTTGCCAAAATAATGGTGAGACCGAAGTTAGCCCTATGGTCTTGCTGGAAGCAATGTTCCGCCAGCCCAGACTTTTCAGGTTGCAACAGTCTGATGCTTCTATCGTGTTCTTTGATCCTGGTAGCTATGGTCCTGCCGGTTTCTCCGATGTACGGCACTCCACATTCACATGGAATGCGGTACACCCCCGGAACGTTTAGTTGCTACGTGGTAAACAGCTCCCGGTCTAGCCTAAGACAAATCCGCGCGGTCGTTCCCCAGGGTAGCATCCTGGGACCACTCCTTTTCAACATCTATATTAATGATATTCCTATGCCTAATTCAGTTAAAACATTCGTCTATGCTGATGACACAGCCATCATGGCCCAATCCTGGCAACCACGCCTAATTCACCGCCGTCTTCAAAACTACATTACCCAACTAGAATCTTGGCTCACTGACTGGCGAATCAAACCAAATCCCAATAAATGTCAAGCCATTCTCTTCACCAAACGCACCACCCATCGAGGCCAAAATCTCCCTCCCCTACAACTCTTCGGCACTAATATAACCTGGTCGCCCACAATAAAATATCTAGGTGTCACCATGGACAGAGGCCTCACTTGGCGCACACACATCAGTCAAATCAGAGGCAAAGCATGCGGCCGACTCAGAGAACTCTATCCGCTATTAAACCACTCCAGCCTTCTTCCCATCGAAACTGCCTTAGTCCTCTACAAAACCCTCCTCAGACCACTAATTACCTACGCCGCCCCGGTCTGGGGCTATGCAGCAAAAACGCACATCAAACGACTACAAACCTTCCAAAATAAAATCCTACGGCTGATATGCAAACTCCCGCGTACAACCTCAGCAGCACCTCTACATAAGGAACTAAGAATACACACTATTAACGAATTTATCCGCAAGCTCGCCTTTGACCTCTACAAAAATGCAGAACAAAATCCAAACCCACTCATCCAAAGCATTGGTAGCTATGACCCATTCACCAATAAACATAAAGGACCCCTATACCTCTTTCACCGATACTCGGACAACGACGTTAGCGAACATGACGTTCAAGACTTCCTAAACCAGCTCATCCCTGTCTAGAACCCAGCACAGCCCTCAAGACTACCATCATATCTGCCTACAGAATTCCCTCAGCATTCCAAACCACAACTAATATTATATGCATGCTTCGAACTACTAATCCCGTGTACTAACACCTCCTCAGAGCTACTAACATACCATGAATAACACGCATGATCATAACCTAACACTAATCCTCCACTAAGCATGGACGCATGCACCGCAAAAGGCACTACACGCATGCCCAAATAACAATACACAACATGATTCCCTAGTCTGGCACTCAGGGCACCTAGCCATGTTTGCCACACTGGCCTCTCACACCACGCCGCCCAGCATGACTCATGCTGAGCATATCATACACGACACTTCCCAGAGTGCTTATTGCGGGATTTGCTAACTAACACCACTAATCTTTCACGTAACCCCGCATCCCTGCATGTTAGTGTTAACAGCATGCGGGAGGCGATGTAGAATGCTTGCCGGAGAATGACGGTTGATCGCCACCGGGCAGGCGGGGAGGGGCCTGTCTATTAAAAAAAAAAAAAGAAAAAAAAATATATATATGGGTCACCCCAGCCCTAAGTCATTCAACATCCTGAAGATGGGAGAGATGTATGCTCCCGAAACGTCGATGTCTCAACATCTGCTTACCTGGTTCGAAGCCCGAGAACATCTAGAACATATACGCCGCCAGGAAAGATTCAACTCATATTTCACTGCAATATCAGACTGCATTGAAAATGTAATAAATGAAGTTGACTCTGGTAATCACACTGTGGGCATACTCCTTGATCTTACTAAAGCTTTCAACTGTGTAGATGTTAGTATTCTAATGGACAAATTGTATAAGTTAGGCTTTAGAGGATTAGGCTACAAATTTATAAACTCGTACATGACAAATAGAAAACAGCTGGTACATTTAAAATCCTCATGAATCCAGTCTGCAAAATCTGTCATATGGAATTCCTCAAGGTTCAATATTGGGTCCATTACTATTTATTTTTTACATGCATGATATAAAAGATAGCACACCAAATGGCAATATAATACAGTATGCGGATGATACAACAATTATAATTATTGATAAAGATGCAAATGCACTCTAAAAATACATGAATGCTACAGTAAATTCCATAAATAAATATTTCAGTGACTCAAACTTAACTGTAAACCCCAAGAAATGTGAAATTATAATCTTTGGTTACATGAACATAAGCAACTCCCTCCCCCCCCCCCCCCCCCAATTTTAACCATATCTAATAATATTATTAAAAATGTAGATTATGTAAACTTACTAGGATTAAATATAAACAGTACATTAACTTCTAATAGCCATATCGAGAAACTGGCACTACAAATTAGCAAAAACTTATTTGTTTTGAGAACTCTTAAAAATTACATCCCACGTACAATAACTAAAATTATATATTTTGCCCTTATCCACTCGGCCTTATCCTATGGGATAGAAATTTGAGGTAACACCAGTAAAACAAACCTCAGTAGGATATTCTTACTGCAAAAACATGCTATTAGATATATAGGGAATTTAAAACATACAGATTCTTGCAAAAATACCTTTCGGCAAACAAAGATACTCACACTCCCGAGCTTATTTGTTTATAGATCTATTCTTCACTTGGTTAATCATAAGTTTCCAATGAAAACAAACTCAGATATCCATAACTATGATACAAGGCTTGTTTTTTAAGTCAGTACCATTTTGCGATTCTGCCGCCACAGCGCTACGGTCGGCATTCTGCGCATGCGCTCTGGTTTCCTACATCTCTTGTCTACGCACTGACGCCATTACAGTTTGATTCTTCATTGTATATGTTGGTTACTTAGTGTTTAAGTTGCCTCCGACAATCGTGAGTCCTGCCGATTGTGAAGTACGGGCTGTTATACGATTTCTTAGTGCTAAAGACGTAAAACCGATCGATATTCATCGTGAGATCTGTGAAGTTTACGGACAAAACATTATGAGTGATGGAATGGTAAGGAAATGGGTGAGAGCATTTAAAGATGGCCGCACAAATGTGCATGATGAAGAACGGAGTGGGCGTCCTTCGGTCGTTACTGAAGATTTGGTGCAGAAAGTGGATGAAAAGGTGAGAGAAAACAGATGCTTTACAATTTCATCATTGTGCGACTATTTTCCTCAATATTCTCGTAGTGTTTTGTATTGCATTGTGACCGAGAACTTGAAGTACCGGAAATTGTGTTCATGTTGGGTTCTGAAAATGTTGACGGATTTGCACAAAACCCAACGTTTAGGCAGTGCATTGACTTTCCTTGAGCAGTACCACAATGAAGTTGAAGATGTTTTAGACCAAAATGTTACTGGTGACGAAACATGGGTGGCCTACGTCACACCAGAATCGAATCAACAATCCATGGAATGGCAACATTCATCATCACCCACAAAAGTGAAGTTTAAGCAAACAATTTTTGCCCGGAAAATCATGTGCACAGTTTTTTGGGACAGAAAAGGAGTATTGCTAGTGGAGTTTTTGCCTCGTAATGAGACAATCAATGCAGCGTCTTATTGTGAGACATTGAACAATCTGCGCCGTGCAATCCAGAACAAAAGACGTGGCAAGTTGAGTAAGGGTATCGTTTTGCTGCATGACAATGCCCGTCCACATGTGGCTAATTGGACCAAAGATCTCATCAAATCTTTTCAATGGGAAACTCTAGATCATCCTCCATACATCCCTGATCTGGTGCCCAGCGACTACCATTTGTTCCTGCACTTGAAGAAACATCTGGGCAGTCAGCGTCTTTAAGATGATAATGAAGTCAAAACAGTTGTGATACGGTGGTTAACATGTCAGGCGGCAGAATTTTATGAGGAGGGTATTCAAAAACTGGTGCCACGTTATGACAAGTGTCTCAGTATTCACGGAAATTATGTAGAAAAGTAGATTAAGGTACAGGCTTTCATGTAAAAATAAAATTATTGCGATATCTATGCATGTCTTTTTTTAATTCTGAAATGGTACTGACTTAAAAAACATGCCTCGTACAAGGGGCAAAAATAATCTCACTATTCCAGGACACAGAATGCCTAGTTATACAGGTATAAAATTCTATAATGTACTTCCCGCTTCAATTAGAACCTGTAATAATTTAAATACATTTAAAACACATTTAAAAGCGTTTTTAATAGACAATGTATTTTATACCATCAGAGAATTTATGTATCACTTAAAAAATAAGTAGGCTTTATTACTGATTTTAGCATATTATATTTATTTTTAAATTCTATACCATTAAGCAATTTATGACTAGCTTGTATATTTAATTAGATCTCTCCATTATTTTGTTATTTATAATCGTTTACTTTTAAGAAAGAGTATGTATTACAAATGACTTGGCTTGTGTTCAAACACTGAATTAAGTTGCAATAAATATGAATATGAATAGGATTAGCATTCAGTTAAACATTTGTCTATCGTTATTCCCTTTGTATCTATAACTAAATGTGTTATGCAGGTATTTCTAAATTAAAATGAAATAGATAAAAGATAAGCTTTGTAAGAATACTTTTTGTAGTACATGCACTAAATGGCTATATAGCTTACAGTAATGTAGCTTGATTTAATGCTGCACCAACAAACTTAGGCAATAGTTTTTGAAGTTGTGTACGTTTACAGGATGAGCCCTTTACATCATACATGAAGGAAGCACTGTTCAATATATCTCGATTCTTAATGAATGAAACAAAAGATATTCGCCCAAAGGGAGTGTCACAGTTTGCAGTGCTATATTGCTTGGCAAAGCAAGCAAGGAATCTTGGGGCTTACAAATTGGCCAGACAAGTTCTTGAGAAAATGCAAAATCTTCGTGTACCACCTAGATTTCAGGTATGCTCATTACTTACTAAGGTACTTATCTTTTTTATCTTCTCTATCATGTACCTGGTGGTTAGAGAAAGCATTGTATTCCACACAAAAATGTATTGTCAATCTTTTAATAGAAGTAAAAAATTTTTTGGCTCCTTGAATTCAAATAAGCAACTCTTTTTTTTAACAAAATATACTATATACATACCAGGTGAGTCAGCTGTCCCTATTTATTCTTAACTATGCAACCCGCAGTTTATAGTCTAATGTGAAAACATTGGCCCTTTTAGCACAAAGGCCGTTATTGCAGCTCTGCCCTTCTAATCGGTAATATACAACCCAGCATTAATACTTACATCTCTAAATGAGGACCAGCAAGCTGTGGAAAGCTTAAGTAAGTGACAATTTTTCATGCATATAATACTAACAAGGTGATAAATGAATGCTTTCCTAATGAGTGACAGAATATGTGGCAGCTGGTCAAGATGGTTACCTGTGGACATGTGGTACTGCAAGTTCTAGTTTCGAAACGACGTGACATTGTTTTTTATTTTCCTTTCTCCCAGTCTTTATTTTCTGTATTTTAGTTATTGAAATACAAACGATAAACAAAATAAACATTAAAATTATTTTTTGTTGCTATTGGTTCTCCTGTGAGGTAAAGACACAAGAATGACATTTTGATAATTAGGGATCATGCTTAGCTTTGTTACCATTAATAATTTGTACCATATTTGGTGTTGTAAACCATGTGACGTAGTTAGCTTTCATTTTTTAGGAACATTAAATGTCTCATACTGAAGTCTTATGTTTCTACTGATGAAGAAGTAGCTAATGTGTTAACTTCTCTGTTAAACAGAAAAATAAATTGTCAAAGTGTGGATTTCATCGATGCAGTAAAGGTTCAAAATGATGACCCCCAACAGTATTTGAAAGGACCCACATAATGGAGCTGATACATGCTGATTGTGAAAATTTACAATCCTATTCAAGTGAAATGAAGCTTCACCTGTAAACAGCACACTTGCCACAAAGTCTGGATTAGCACATTCTCAAAACTCTAATCATGCGTTGATAATGCGTCTTCCCCAGAACACTTAGTACACTACTGTATTACTTTAACTAATCTGTATATTAAATGAGAATCTGCCAAATCCAAATGTAAATCTAAATGTTACCCCACCTGAAAGTCACACTGCAATGCTCTGGAAATGAGTACTGGTGCCTAACAAACAAACTACATACTGTGCTGTAGCACGACAACAACAGTGAAATGCATCACCTCCACCCAATTTAACCAGATGTAGACACGAATGTTTACTACTGTACAGTTAAACCACTGCTCTGTTGTGAGGTTATGGTCACAAAACAGCTACATATTATTATATGCGCAAGATTTCTTGAGTGCTGGATTTACGGTGTAGTGTGGCCAGAGGGGAAGAAAAGAGAGCTAACATGCTCTTGTTTCTACAGTGTGGTCAACCTAGAAAAACACAATTCAGCCAAATTGCGGTAAGATAAGCAAAGATATGCACCGAAGGTATGAGATGTGGCAACAAACAATTGAACTCCATCCGATATGCTGTATGCTTATATATTTACTGTTATAAAACTCATAAAAGTATTAAACAAATATTATGACAGCTATAAACACTCACTCACTTTGTGATTCTTCGATTTACAAGTCTACTGCGTCACTTTCATCACTTGTATCCTCTAATGTGTTAATAATTTCATCAGTTTCATTTTCTATTACACCATCATTTCTCCAATATTGCATTTCCAGTTCTTGGACCTTCTTGCAGTATCCTTCCCAATCTGTCGCTTCTGTAGCAAGTTTCCACAGATTTGTGGCTCTCGTTAACATTGTGTACTTTGTAAACATTCTTTATTTTTGCCCACGCCAGCTCAATTGCATTCAGATCACAGTTATATGGAGGTAGACGAAAAATAGTGTGTCCCCTTTTGAGAGCCATAACATTGACACCATACATCTTGCTTTTAAATTTGTTGTAAACTGGTTAGCTAACAATTAACCTCAAAATTGCTCAAAATGAAATGGCGTACGTGTGAAAGCTTAGCATATTAGCCACTAGATGTCACAGTGTGTAGCGCATTTCCTGTTTCAAAGTTGTCATCTGTGTTTACGGAAAGGCAAAACCTACCGAATGAGGACTTGGGACCCGAACGCTCAAGAAATCTTGTGCATATAGTACACATCTTGCAATGTAGACAGAGTTGAAGAAAAGGCACTCTACCATGGAAATAAACAATATCCGCATTTGTGTTCATATAAGTTTTTTAGCCTCTATATGCAAGAAATGTTTTCCTTAAGTTGTGATGTATCTTTTTGTTACACACTAAAGAAACAGTTAATTATATTATATATTAATAGAGGGTGGGCCAAAAAAACAGAAAATTGAAATTTTGATGTTGATATATGAATTATTCAAGAAGACTTAGATTCATGCTATTGTTTATTCTAATTATTGCAATGTATCAACATTCCAAATATGGAAAATTGGTATATACAATACAATTCAATTTATTCGTCCTTTAACTCTCCATACAAGATTGTACACGTCAGAACAAACATATTTACAAAATTTAAATACAGAAATCACACACACACACACACACACACACGCACACGCACACGCACACGCACACACACGCACACACACACATGTATAATGCCAAAATATAATAATATAACTTAACTTTCCAAATACTCTTGAATAGAATAAAAACATGCTTCACTTAAAAATTTTGGTAGTTTCAATTTAAAAATCTTTTAGTTGTCAATTTGTTTTAAATAAAGAGGTAACTTATTGTAGAGTTGGGTACCACTATAAGTGAAGAAATGTTTGTATAACGTGGTAGTAGGTTTGAACTGTTTGTGTGTCACTGCATATGTTTTAAATCAACTTAAACTAGCTTTTATGTGTAAAAGAACTTTGTATATGTAGAAACATGGCAGTTCCTTAAAATACACTCTACAGCTCACATGTGCAGGTTGGTTCACTATTATTCTTATGGCTCTTCTTTGCATTCGAAAAACCTTTTCTGACATATTTGAATTACCCCAGAAGATGATACCATAATTCATAAGGGAATGAAAATATGCAAAATATGCCATTCGGATTGTCTTTACGTCTGCTATCATTTTTAATGTTTTTAAAGCATAACACTGCTTACTTAACTTTTTAATCATATCTTCTATATACAGTCCAATCCAAGTTTTGATTTAACCACAAACCTAAAATTTTTGTATCTTTTACATATGAAATGTTGATGCCATTCAAATTAAGGACAGGGAAGGTAATACCTCTATTTACAATATGCCGAAAACCTATTGCTACTGTTTTATCTTTGTTTAAAATTAGTCTGTTTTGATCAAGCCATGGCATATAATTTCATCAATTTCATTTACATTTTGAAGTAAATGACCTTTATCATTACCAGTGATGAGTATGTTTGTGTCATCTGCAAAAATAGTACTTTAATATTTTCCTTATCTACATTATGGGTTATATCAGTAATATAAACTAGAAATAGAAGGGGGCCCAAGATAGAACCCTGAGGATTTTTTAACTTGAAAAACTTCAATTATCTTTTAAGTAATGATGACCATATTTCTTACAAATTGCAAATCACTAAATCATTCCATTTAATTTTTAAATGTTGGTATAGATATGTTGATGATATTTTTGCTACTGTTTCTGATAAACACATAAATGGTGCTTTAAAATTACTAACTTTACAAGATAAAGCTATAAAATTCACATTAGAGACTGAAATTAATGGATTTCTTCCTTTTCTAGATCTAAAGATAATGAGAAATAATAATAAATTAAACTTTGGTATTTATAGGAAGTCTACTCATATCAGTAATTATGTAAAAAGTAAAAGTTTTAACCCTTTTTCACATAAATTTGCTGTTTTCAATAGTTTGATTTATAGATTAGTAAATATACCCCTGAATAAAGAAGAATTTAATAAAGAATACAAACATATTATTAATACTGCTTTAATTAATGGTTTTAATAAAGACTTTATGCATAAAAAATTTAAAAACTTAAATATAAAAAAACTGTTAATGATATTTCTACCCTTAAAAACATAAAAGACGATTATAATTTTAAAAAATTTACTTATCATCCTTGGGTTAATAAACATTTTGAAAACATTGTTAAAGAATCTGCTATAACTTAAGTTCCTCAAAATAAATATAGTATTAAAAATGTACTACATTTCTTCTAAAAAAAGATAAAATTCCTGGTAGTAAAATATCTGGTATTTATCAATTTAATTGTTTAGATTGTGATAAAGTTTATATTGGAAAGACAAAACATAATTTGGAAACCAGAATGAAAGAACATTTTCGTAACATTAAGTATAAACAAACTGATAAATCAGCCATAGCAGATCATTTTTTAAATAAATCCAGAAGTTAAATTATTAAAATAATTAAATAGTCTGATAGGTTTAATGGTTTGGGAAAAAATATTTATTTTAAACAATAAACATCGTGTAATGATGGATAGAGTCAACATGAAAAATTCAATGCCATGGCCGAGATTTGAACCACGGATCTCCTGGTTTCTGTCCAGTTGCTCTTAACCTTTGAGCTACCATGATCAACGTGCCTTCCTGACATTAAATTCTCCATTTGACTCGTACATTTCCCCGGTAGACCACTAGGGGCTCTCACATTCGAGATACACCGTTTGTGGCGACATACTATTGTAAGTACTTAAGTCCCAGGCTTCATCATTTAACTCTTATTATTTTAGTTAATTGATGGAAATTAATCATTTCTCCACACTAGCCGTATATAGGCTAAGATATTTGATGGATAGAGTCAACATGAAAAATTCAATGCCATGGCCGGGATTTGTCAGGACGGCACGTTAACCATGGTAGCTCAAAGGTTAAGAGCGACTGGACGGAAACCAGGAGATCCGTGGTTCAAATCCCGGCCATGGCATTGAATTTTTCAGGTTGACTCTATCCATCAAATATCTTAGCCTATATACGGCTAGTGTGAAGAAATGATTAATTTCCATCAATTAACTAAAATCGTGTAATGAATTTTGAAATACCGGCAGTTGATTCTGTTTTTAAATTTGTTTCATTTTCAGATGTTGTTAGTACTAAAATAAACATAGTGACATCTAGCGACGATAATGTTAACAATGAGTTTGTTGACAGTTCGAGCTGATGATTTGGGTGATTTATTCATGAAATCGCGATCCTATTCAATTTGTAAGAAATAAGGTCATAATTTCTTAAAAGATAAGTGAAGTTTTAAGTTACAAATTATTATATTTGTATATATTTGTTTGCTTCACTGTTAATAGCTTCATATTTTATGTATTTATGGAAAATTGGACTGTGAGAAACTAGGATTTGCTGTAAAATATTATCTAAGTGGCAATGCATCCAAACTGTTTGTAAAGAGTTTCGCTGCCCCTTTCAACTCCATCATGATCCTGTGTCTCTATTCATGTAATTGAAGTTCTGGGTTTGCAATTTAGAGAAAATAGGCTTAGCACTAAAGAAGAAAACCTCCAGGTAGAGTAAAACTTTTTTGTGCTCATGAAAATATTTAGACTGTTATGACTCTAGGATGCGTTTGGTCAGAAGACATTCTCTGGGTGCACCAGTGTGTGAGATATGCTGATTTCAAGTAGCAAATACATAAAAATTAAGCCATTAGGACTTACATAATTGAAAGAATTGTTATTGAAATTGGACATGGAGGACATTTGAAGGATGTCATGTTCAACAAGTAATGATAACTGCAAATGGCATACTATGTTCTATATTTTCATATAATAAAAGTTAATTATTATTTGTAGTTCCATTTTATTGTTTAAAAATTGCCCATTTCATTAGCCCACCTTTCTATATAAGAACTCTTGTTTTGCACTATATATAATTATCAGAGATAGGTAAAGTTTAGTCACTTTTTATTATAATTTGAAAATTATATTCATTATTTAAATATGTAATTAAAAGTAAAAATATTAATTAATTTGCATCACATTTTACTTTCTTATGTTTAGATATGGGTCCTTTTTGAGTTAGTTCTAGGTCCTTTTAGGACATTTATAGTATCTGTATTAATGTCAGCTAAAAAGGATGAATTATAAGTTAACATAAAGAAAGTGATCCTTTGTCTGAAAATGTATCTTTACATATGTAATTTAAATAACTTTACTGATATTACATGTTTGTAGCTTAAAGTGTTTAAAATTCACAGGAATATGTAGATTTGTCAGCGCTCATGGTACGTGCAAAGCCTTATCATGACAGTGAAGAAATGTTGCCTATGTGCTATCGATGTTCGACATACAACCCTCTGATGACAAACACAGGAAACGGCTGCTCTAACTGCAGGCAACCATTTGTTCATTCTTTTGTTTCATTTGGTGAGTTGAACTATTTTAGCTTTACATTCAATTGTCATGTTAGACAAGCCAGGGTTGACAAGTTGGTTAACAGTACTCATTAGTGAAATACAGGGTGTCTCTAAAGTCATGGTCACAAATGGTTAACTGAGAACCCCTTTTATAACTTACAAGAGTTTATAGACAAATGTAAGGAAGACATATAAAACATGTTTTTTTGATGTTTCTGAAATATAGTTATATATAGTGTTTTACCTAGATTTAAGGTAGCTGTTACATGTGACGAAGGCTATTGTAATTATTGTAATTTCTGAATGGTGAATAAATTATTATTATTATTATTATTATTATTATTATTATTATTATTATTATTATTATTATTATTATTATTATTATTATTATTATTATTATTATTATTATTATTATTATTATTATTATTATTATTATTATTATTATTATTATTATTATTATTATTATTATTATTATTGTTGTTGTTGTTGTTGTTATTATTTCAATGAAGGAAGACAGTGATTGAAAAATCAATATTATTTTGAATTGTTACACATATTCTAGTTCCCTTCTACATGACCTCAAACACATACACCATCTTTCAGTAGTGGAACAAAATGTAGACTGGAACATGTCAACCGTAATTCAACCTGCTGCTTCCGTGATACTATTCCGTAACTCAGGCAGACCATTCACTTTGCTAGTGTACACTTTAGATTTGATGTACCCCCATGCAAAATAGTCTAAAGGAGTAAGGTCCGGTGAACGGAAAGCCCACAGCCGAGGTGAACCTCTGCCTATTGATCTCCCTGGAAAGGTTCTGTTTAGGTAATCACGGACAATGTTTGCAAAATGTGGAGGCGCACCATCTTGCTGAAACACAACTGTATCCAGTATGACATCCTCTTGATGCTGCAGCTCAAGGAACAGTTCTAACATGTTGAGGTAGAGGTTACCTGTTATGGACCTTTCGGCAAAGAAAAATGGGCCATACAGTTTTGCGTTTGTCATACCCAACCAAACATTGACTTTCGGTGTATCACGTTCCCACTCCGATACCTCATGTGGTTCTTCATATGTCCATATTTGGCTGTTGTCTGTGCACTCTCCCACAAACATGGAAAGTGGCTTCATCGGAGAATAAAATGTTGTCCATTAAATTCTCATTCTCTACAAATTGCAGGAGGTCATAACACATTGCCCAACGACAGGCGAAATCCTCGTCCTCAAGGTGGTGCAGAACTTGAATGTGATATGGACGTTTTCGTAGAGTGAAACATAGAATTTTCCACACTGTGTTGCGAGGGACGTTCAATTCCCTACTGAGGTGTCGAATTGATGCCTTTGGACTCCTATCACTGGCAATTTGAACCTGCTGCACTGTTTCTGCCAAGACGTGTGGTCGTCCAGAACGTGTCTCATCACACACACTGCCGGTACGCTTAAATTTGTTCATAAGCAGACGAATGTGTGCCCTTGATGGGGCTGGTTTTTGGAATTTACAGGTAAATTCCGCTCTGGCATCTTCATATAGACAATCCGCGTACCCGTGCACAAACAATGGCAACCTGTTCTTCTGTGCTAAACATCTTGCACTAAGATACCAGTATCTGAAAAGAAAAGAAACAAAATATTGTGTTTTCATTGAAATGGATAGTGACTTTAGAGACACCCTGTATTTAAATCTTGCAAATTTTATTCAGAAGTTTTCAAAACATCATATGCTACTCTAACATAATTATAAGTTCTAGATTTCATGCACATATTTTTAATACATTTTGAGAAGAATATTTTATTTTTATTTTATTACACCAATTAGTCACATATTTTATATAGAACAGATATCATAATTTTGAAAACATAAAAATACTGCTGCATTATTTTAGTAATTTTATTTCATTCTGATCGGAACAACACTTTGTTACATATACCATGACATTACCATCCTGTCACGTTTGTGCATACCAGACTCCGGCTCGTTTCTTTTTGAACGCCCCTTATAGAATATTGTGACTTTGTGGGTTCGTGGAATAAAAAGTCCAATTACACCACTCAACAATGTTCTTTATTTCCACCGACTTACAGTTTAACACTTGCCAATTACACAAAATTACTTGCTGCACACAATTACAATTTACCAGTTCGTCCGTTACAATTTCCTTGTACTCGCGATTACATAAACTCCGGTACACCTTCACAGTTACGTACAGTCTTCCGTTGCACAATCCTTTCGTTCATTAACACGTCACTGACTAACTCTTACACCAAGAACTGCGACTGTCTTCTCGCTCACACTCACTAACCAACTGATTGACCAACTCAACACAGCACAACAACTGACTGACTAACTCTGTCTGTCTGTAACCCTCTTTATATCGGAATATCGCCGGTTTCTAGTGACCAGGAGACTGTTCCAGTAAACGAAAGATCGAGAAACAGGTGTAGAGAAAACAGGCGACCAGTCATGTTTTCCCCTAACCACAAGCCTGTCACCACTACAAGACAAACGAGGAGAAGGTGTGGCTAACGCGGTCCTCCCCCCTGCCTTCCGTTCGCAGCTGGTACAGGGTGCTCCAGCGGTCCCGTTACACTGCTCCCTCCTCAAAGCTGTTCGCCCTCGAACAGCCCCATCGTAGCGTGCGAGGCGGTCCAGGTGTACCACCAGCATCTGCCCGGAGTCTGAGCCAGAAGTAGCGCTGCCGTAGTTTGTGAATCATTCGGTTCGCTCCCAGGTGTCCTCCTGAAGTACCGGCGTGCACTTCCTCCAAGACTTCCGGGACCTTGCTCCGGGGAAGTACCAACTGTCCTCTCCGCGCCTTCCCATCGGGTGACTCCCATACCCGGAACAGCACGCCCTCTCTGGTCTTTAACGAGTCCCATTGGGCCCAGTGCGACTTGTAGGTGGCGCTCCTCGGTGCGATGTCCTCCCAGGTTGGCCTCGTCCCTGCGTCCACTTCCCTCAAGAGTGGCCCCAAGTCTGCGTCCGCCAGCTGCTCCCTCCTCAGGCCTGCGCTATCCCAGCCTTCAGCAGGCACTGCCACAACTACTCGGACTGCTGCGGCACGCTCCTCCTCTTCCACTCTTGTGCGCTCGTGGCCGTCCTGGATCTGCGATAGGACACCACCAATGCAATGGTCGCTGGCGTCGGTGTCCACAATGAAGGCGCCACCCGGTTGCGGGAAACCCAACATTGAAGCACTGCACAGGGTCCCCTTCGGGTGCTGGAAAGCGTCTTCGGCGTCCTCCGTCCACACATAAGGCCGGTTTTCCTCCGTCAGGCGGGTGAGGGGTTTTGCGATGTTGTCGGCCTTTTCCTCTAAATCATTAAGGCGGTCGTCTACTTGACCCTTCCGTTTGCCCAGGTTCGCGACGTCATCCCTCACGCCGGCCAAACGTTCCTCAAACTTTGCGGCGAGAGCCTCGTTCGCCGCCTTCATTTCCGTCTTCTCCGTGAGGTTATCGTTAGCCGTCATCATTTCTTCCAGCTTTGCGGCCAGGTTGTTATTTGCCGCTTCTATTTCCGTTGTTAATTCGGCCTTCATTTCTTCCATCTTCCCGATTAGTTCGGCCTTCATTTCCATCATCTTCTCCAAAAATTTTTCCAATGCCGCGTCCATGGTTGTGATGTTCGGTGATGTTGTTTTCCCGCTTCCTGACACCAGTGTGACTTTGTGGGTTCGTGGAATAAAAAGTCCAATTACACCACTCAACAATGTTCTTTATTTCCACCGACTTACAGTTTAACACTTGCCAATTACACAAAATTACTTGCTGCACACAATTACAATTTACCAGTTCGTCCGTTACAATTTCCTTGTACTCGCGATTACATAAACTCCGGTACACCTTCACAGTTACGTACAGTCTTCCGTTGCACAATCCTTTCGTTCATTAACACGTCACTGACTAACTCTTACACCAAGAACTGCGACTGTCTTCTCGCTCACACTCACTAACCAACTGATTGACCAACTCAACACAGCACAACAACTGACTAACTCTGTCTGTCTGTAACCCTCTTTATATCGGAATATTGCCGGTTTCTAGTGACCAGGAGACTGTTCCAGTAAACGAAAGATCGAGAAACAGGTGTAGAGAAAACAGGCGACCAGTCATGTTTTCCCCTAACCACAAGCCTGTCACCACTACAAGACAAATGAGGAGAAGGTGTGGCTAACGCGGTCCTCCCCCCTGCCTTCCGTTCGCAGCTGGTACAGGGTGCTCCAGCGGTCCCGTTACAATATGCAATAAAAATGCTCTAAAGATGCAAAAAAGAGTTACAACTAGTTGTAAACCAGCCAGGTGTCATCTTTTCTGAAAATGTGAGTTATGGGTGAAACGTCAGACGATGCTCATCAACTGGACTATGGTCTACAAGCCTCGAAACTATGTTTTCTTGGATTGATGATAGTTATGAAAGCCTAAACATGCATGTACTTACATGGTCAATAAAATTCATTCTGATTCTGAAACCTTTTTCTGAAAATCTTTGTGTGGATTCAGGGAATGGGTGGCATCTGTATTTCTTCTACTTACTATAAGTAACTAGTACAGAAAGTAAAAATTACCTCATGAATGCTTAAATGATTACATAAGCTTTATATAAAGTAGCCACCAAGTAGCTCAGTGGTTTTGCTCTCAGCTCTTGCACTGAAGGTCCATAATCAGATTCCTAGCAATCTTAAATTGGCAATCTTAAGTTGGTCCTATCTGACTAGATTATGTAAACTATCCTCAAAGTCCATTGTGGTTCAGAGATCATGATAAAAGATTTAGGTTGCCATTACATGATTATCCACTCTGTCCTCATGGTCCTCCAGTTAATGGAGTTGATACATCTCTTGGTTGAACAAGATTTACTCAGAGGTTATCGACAATATGGAGAGCATTTATTAAATTAATTGGGAGTCGATTAATGACACAAAACAACACTTACTTTTAAATTTTCCCGGAACTAGTTTCTGAGGCCTTCCCTCTATCTTCAGCCGGATATCGACTGGTTCTCATTGGTGTAACTGGCAGTATTTTGTCATCGGTCTCCTCTGGTGGCGGTTCGAGGAACTTGCTGAACAAATCTTTCTGGGGGATGTCGAAATTGAATACTTTGTTCCTATTTTTTGAAATAAAGATTTGTTCCCATGTGGACAGTTCTTCTTTTCCTGTTGTATGTTTTAGTAATTTTGGTTCTGGATTTATGTTGTGGTTTTTTTCCCAAAAATGCGTGGCAACTGCTGATTTTTCTAATTGTTTGTATTTTATGTTCCTAAAGTGTTCCTTTGCTCTTGTTTCTAAATTTCTTTTGGTTTTTCCAATATAAATTTGACTACAGTCACAGCATTCAATTTGATATATACCAGATTTTTTGTTAGATGGAATGGCATCTTTGATGTTTGAGCAAATTAGGTTTTTTAAGGAGTAATGGTTCATTGGAGCTAGTTGAATGTTTTGTTTTTTGAAGACTTTTTTGAATTTATCAAAGGCCTATGGATGGTAAGTGAATTTTTTGAAGATCATTTTAGTTTCTGTAGCTGAGAGGGTTGTGGTTTCCTTTAGTAGTTTCTTCTTATTTGCTAAGTTCACTTTTTTGTCTACTAGTGATTTGGGAAATTCATTTTTCTGTGCTATTTCAATAATTTTGTTGTATTCTATTTTGTATTCTTCTGCTGTGAGAGGGATGTTGACCAGTCTGTGCGCTAAACTATTAAAGATTGCCTGTTTGTGGGATCTTGGATGACAAAATATTGCCAGCTACACCAATGAGAACCAGTCGATGTCCGGCTGAAGATAGAGGGAAGGCCTCAGAAACTAGTTCCGGGAAAATTTAAAAGTAAGTGTTGTTTTGTGTCATTAATCGACTCCCAATTAATTTAATTTATACAACAACACTGTTTTCAACACTTCCATGAAAGGATTTATGGAGAGCATTGTTAACCAAACAACTAAACTTTATGGAAAATTAGTGTAAGTTATTAGGAATTGGATAAGAAATAAAGCAACAACACATATATCATAGTTGCTATTTTCATGTGAATGACTATAATGATTTGTTCTGAATGTTGATACTACAGAGGTGTTGCCTTTGGTGGAGTTTCAACTTGAGGCTGGAATAACCGATGAAGAAGCAGTACGTCTGATTGAAGCTCCCACGCCTTCAACTGAAGACTCAGAGCAGTCAGAGAGTTGGACTCAAAGCTCTGGAGAAAACTTTCAAGCAATGCAATTTGATGATCCACCGTCAAGCTTGGCAGATCCCTTTACCGCACGTCTAATGAGTTTTGAGGTCTGTATTCATATTAACAGTATGAATGCACTTAAAACTATGACCAACATTCTGATAACTTTTGTAATATGTATTCCCAAAATGTGTGCATGGATAGTAAAACCTGAAATTTGTTATAATTCTTTAAAGTACTCATATTAATAGTAACCATATACTTATTTAAATAGAAGTTTCACTAATGATAATTAAAGGATGGAATAGATAAAGTAAAATTCTAGTCATAATGTTTTAGGAATGACATGCTACATTCACATTACCTTATATCCAGTGTTTCATTTGTGGTTATAACATTTTATAAATATCCTGATGATGGGAGCGATGCACACTCCTGAAACATTGATATCTAATCGTCGTTTCACCTGGCTTGTTGCCTGAAAACAAAGTGAGCACATTCACATTACCTTCTCCACCCTTTCACGTACTAGTGGTTGTATACATTATTCTTATATAAATTTAGGCTCTTCTTCCTAATAGGTGACGTGGCGATTTTTTTAAGTCCTTTACATTTTTGATATTTGTATATACAACCATGATTTTTAGTATAATGTCTTTACCTTTTAGTGCAGTTTTGTGCTGGAGGGTATACTTTTAACGTTACTAATTGTTTGTCTATCTACATACTTATTGCATATGTATTCTGGGTACGTGCGGCCCCATCTCTTGATAGGGTGCAGGATGGCATTGCATTTGGAACACAACATCCATGTCCTCAGCACACCCTCGGCAAATAATAATTGAAGTCAGGCCTCATTATTAAAATAAGACAAATAATAATTGAAGACAGGCCTCCTCATTAGTAAAATAAGACAAATAATAATTGAAGACAGGCCTCCTCATTAGTAAAATAAGACAAATAATAATTGAAGACAGGCCTCCTCATTAGTAAAATAAGACAAATAATAATTGAAGACAGGCCTCCTCATTAGTAAAATAAGACAAATAATAATTGAAGACAGGCCTCCTCATTAGTAAAATAAGACAAATAATAATTAAAGATAGGCCTCCTCATTATTAAAATAAGACAAATAATAATTGAAGACAGGCCTCCTCATTAGTAAAATAAGACAAATAATAATTGAAGACAGGCTTCCTCATTATTAAAATAAGACAAATAATAATTGAAGACAGGCCTCCTCATTAGTAAAATAAGACAAATAATAATTGAAGACAGGCCTCCTCATTAGTAAAATAAGACAAATAATAATTGAAGACAGGCCTCCTCATTAGTAAAATAAGACAAATAATAATTAAAGATAGGCCTCCTCATTATTAAAATAAGACAAATAATAATTGAAGACAGGCCTCCTCATTAGTAAAATAAGACAAATAATAATTGAAGACAGGCCTCCTCATTAGTAAAATAAGACAAATAATAATTGAAGACAGGCCTCCTCATTAGTAAAATAAGACAAATAATAATTAAAGATAGGCCTCCTCATTATTAAAATAAGACAAATAATAATTGAAGACAGGCTGCCTCATTAGTAAAATAAGACAAATAATAATTGAAGACAGGCCTCCTCATTATTAAAATAAGACAAATAATAATTGAAGACAGCCCTCCTCATTAGAAAAATAAGACAAGTAATAATTGAAGACAGGCCTCCTCATTAGTAAAATAAGACAAATAATAATTGAAGACAGGCTTCCTCATTAGTAAAATAAGACAAATAATAATTGAAGACAGGCTTCCTCATTATTAAAATAAGACAAATAATAATTGAAGACAGGCCGCCTCATGATTAAAATAAGACAAATAATAATTGAAGACAGGCCTCCTCATTAGTAAAATAAGACAAATAATAATTGAAGACAGGCCTCCTCATTATTAAAATAAGACAAATAATAATTGAAGACAGGCTTCCTCATTAGTAAAATAAGACAAATAATAATTGAAGACAGGCTTCCTCATTAGTAAAATAAGACAAATAATAATTGAAGACAGGCCTCCTCATTAGTAAAATAAGACAAATAATAATTGAAGACAGGCTTCCTCATTAGTAAAATAAGACAAATAATAATTGAAGACAGGCCTCCTCATTATTAAAATAAGACAAATAATAATTGAAGACAGGCTTCCTCATTAGTAAAATAAGACAAATAATAATTCAAGACAGGCTTCCTCATTAGTAAAATAAGACAAATAATAATTCAAGTAAGGCTTCCTCATTATTAAAATAAGAGAACAAGTCCATTTTACTGATTTGTCAAGCCATTTTCCAATTTTTAACAACGTTAAATTGAATTGAATCTTAAATACTTGAAGAACGGACAGAACAAACAGCCTTCACTTCTAACAGTACACTAGGTACTTTTGCAAAGCAATAAAACCTGAGATGAAATTTGTAGTCAGTATTTTCCCAAACTGACGTGTACGAATTGCATCCACATGTCTTTTTGCACCGTATAGGGCATTTTTGCAGAGGTTGGCTACAAAGGTTACATATCTTTATCATGTTGGCTGCAACACGAGAACCTGCAGGTTGTCTGCTTGCGCATGCGTCTGCGTGCACCTTTGGACTTAGAAAATAATCTTGCATCACACAAAAGAAAGTTTCTCCTATATTTATTTCCCTATCTACTTTATTTTAATTGAGATAAACCTTTTCAAAAATAATTTCATTATACATCTCATTATATATATGTGCACACAAAGGGAGTAGTGATAATCAAATGTTTTAAATGTAGCTATTATGTGTTGGGCTTAAAGTTACATGCTCTTTCCTTGCACTTATGAGAAACAACTGAAAATTACCAGGACTTTAGAAGAATGACAAGTTATTGAACAAATCAAAGCGATATTAATGGCATTTGTTTTTGGAAATGGTTCTTGCTACAAAAATGTTAACGGAATAAATTGTATCTTTTCATTAGATCTACACCTTCTAGACAATATATTTTCATGTTTCACTTAACATTTATGAGTTATATAAATAAAAATTTGCTTCATAATGAAGAGGACTTTATAGTATGAAGGACGTTCAGAAATGATTTCACTATAGTAGTTTTTTGTACCTTATTTATTATTCAGTGTATTTGGGATCTGTCAATATGCTCTCCATTGATGTCAACAGGTCACTGCCACCTTCCTGGCTACTCATTATTGCATTATGGAACCACTGTTTAGGGATACTAATCACTCACTCATGGACAGTTGCCTGCAATTCTTCATTGTTGCTGAATGTTTTCCCTTGCAGCATGTTCTTCAAGCTGTCGAATATAGCATAATCAGATGCACCCAGATCCAGTGAATATGGTGGGTGTGGCACAACAATGAACCCCAGCGATGCCAACTTTGCAATCGTTATATTGCTGGAGTGCAGCCACACATTTTCATGCTGGGGCAGTACTCCTTTGGAACACTACCTTTTGCCATTGCAGAATCCTGTCTAAATCATGTAAGGGAGTCACAGAACACCCTGCTGTTGACAACTGTACCTTATGGAAGCCAGTCCATTAGCAGTATGCCACAAGAGTTCCAAAAGACAGAGATCATCTGCTTACTGCAGATGGAGCAGAACAAATTTCCTGGATTGGTCTTCTGTGCATGAGCCTCTTGGCCATAAACTGTGAATATTTGCTGTTTTGAATCCTTCTTTCCACAAAAACCATGATAGTCGCCTTCCATCTTGTTTATGGATTTCTCTACCTGATAACAAACAAGCCTTTCCCTTTCACTATACACTGTGTTTACAAATGCCATCTAGTGTCTGCATGATGTACTAGTATCAGGTTATCATCCTATGAGAAAAGTTCTCGTAGATTGAGCTGTGTGTTTGAAACAAAGCAGTTGTATCTCATTTCCGAATGCCTCTCGCATATTCCTCAATAATTCAAGATATACCACTTCAATTTTTATTGGTTTACCTTTCCTTCACTTCTATATTTAGCTGATGAAAATTATGATTCACTTATAAGATGTAAAGAGAAAATTGTTAAATCTACACTGGGACCACATGAGCATTAGTTGCTGTTGTTTGATTATTTTTAGTATATAATATTTTAAAAGAAAATTGCTGGAATCATAGTTAAGAAAATAAAAAAATTCCAAAAAATGTTGCACGTAAAGGCCTTTGTAGACAGAGGATTCTCTAAAATCTTTGCATCGCATCAATGGAAAACACCCAACATAGGTTTGGTTACATGATACTTGGAGTTGATAATTTGATAAAGAAGTTCATAGTTGTACCACCAGAGAGAAGACTGCAGGCAACAATAACAGACACATGATACGTCTGTAGGTGGTAGCATGTCTGCCTCTTGTTTAAGAGCTAAGGGTAAATAAGGTTTTTTCCCTTATCCTGAAATATGAATCTTCAGTAACTCTAAGCTCTATGTACCCTGTACTCATTTGAACATCATTTCATTCATCTGATATGACTTAACGTTGGAGGTTTTCTCTTATGCTGAAAGATGAATGTCTGGTAACTCTAAGCTCTATGTACCCTGTACTCATTTGAACATCATTTCATTTATCGTCCGATATGACTTAACGTTGGAGGTTTTCTCTTATCCTGAAAGATGAATGTCTGGTAACTCTAAGCCCTATGTACCCTGTACTCATTTGAACATCATTTCATTCATTGTCCGATATGACTTAACGTTGGAGGTTTTCTCTTATGCTGAAAGATGAATGTCTGGTAACTCTAAGCTCTATGTACCCTGTACTCATTTGAACATCATTTCATTCATCTGATATGACTTAACGTTGGAGGTTTTCTCTTATCCTGAAAGATGAATGTCTGGTAACTCTAAGCTCTATGTACCCTGTACTCATTTGAACATCATTTCATTCATCGTCCGATATGACTTAACGTTGGAGGTTTTCTCTTATCCTGAAGGATGAATGTCTGGTACCTCTAAGCTCTATGTACCCTGTACTCATTTGAACATCATTTCATTCATCGTCCGATATGACTTAACGTTGGAGGTTTTCTCTTATCCTGAAGGATGAATGTCTGGTACCTCTAAGCTCTATGTACCCTGTACTCATTTGAACATCATTTCATTCATCGTCCGATATGACTTAACGTTGGAGGTTTTCTCTTATCCTGAAGGATGAATGTCTGGTAACTCTAAGCTCTATCTACCCTGTACTTATTTGTACATCATTTTATTCATCGTTCGATATGACTTAACATTGGAGTTTTTCTCTTATCCTGAAAGATGAATGAATGTCTGGTAACTCTAAACTCTATCTACCCTGTACTTATTTGTACATCATTTTATTCATCGTTCGATATGACTTAACATTGGAGTTTTTCTCTTATCCTGAAAGACGAATGAATGTCTGGTAACTCTAAGCTCTATCTACCCTGTACTTATTTGTACATCATTTTATTCATCGTTCGATATGACTTAACATTGGAGTTTTTCTCTTATCCTGAAAGATGAATGAATGTCTGGTAACTCTAAGCTCTATGTACCCTGTACTTATTTGTACATCATTTTATTCATCGTTCGATATGACTTAACATTGGAGGTTTTCTCTTATCTTGAAGATGGATATCTGGTAATTCTAAGCTCTATGGATCCTGAACTGTTTAAAAACATTGAAAAGCTAAAATATTTTAAATATTCTAACTTCATTCTATTGTGTAAGGACTATGATACAATATATAATTATATTATATTAATTTTAAGTTCATTTGAAACTAAGTTGGTCAGTCATGTTTAAGGAATATATTCTAAAGACACAAACAAATCCTATCTGTGAAATGCATTCAATTAAGTGCATAAGTTAATGATGGTAAGGACAATTTACTAATAACGTATTAACGTATCCATACATAACTTAAGCATTAACTTGGATGTAGTATTTTGTCATTCACAAACAGAAATATAAACAACAGCTTATTGCAACAGAGAAGTAAGCTAATGTGACACCCTGAGAAGTGAGCATCGCTATTATACAACAAAAGAGGTTATGTACACTTATCAAACTGAACAAACCTAGAAACCTAATTAAAAGACTTTAAACTTACAAAAATAGCATCTACTCTTAACAATTTTTTCCTGAAATTTTTAGAGGTATCCCAATAATACCTTGATTCATAATCTTAACACAGAAAGGCAGTGATGGTGGAAAATCTGATATGTGAGGAGGTGTGGGAAGAGTTAATCTGTTAGCTATTTTATGTTTGTCAGAGATGAAGGTTTCGCTCAGACTACCAACTTCTGGGAGTCTAGAGATTGGTGGCCAAACCCTTGAGTATGTTTAAATATTTGTGTAACAATTAAATACTTAATGTTTATTGTAGTTCTTCTCACAAGCAATTTTACTATCTGACTAGATATAGAATATCTCATCCCAAAGGGTTTTTAAAATGTATTACCTTCTACTGCTTTTACAAGACTTTACTTCCTTCACTTTGTGTCAAGTTACTTCTTTTACTTTATTGTAATATATATATATATATATATATATATATATATATATATATTAATTTTTCATTAAGTTTAATGCCACCACAGACAGTTCTTATTATCAGCATGGATAATTCCACTAAACTTTATGCTTTTCACAAGAATAAACAGCAGTTGCTGAAATTGTATTTTATTGTTTGCTTTTCAGAATGAAGGAGATGAATTTGTACCAGTTATAGTAAACCGCGCAACTTTACAAGCGATGGACCCAAGTGCAGTGCTCATTTGCCGTTGGCCTCCCCCATTACATTACCAGTATTATAGAAATATCCTTCCAGATTTGCAAATTACTCTCTGCAATTCATGCAATAAGGTAAGGCTTTGGAGCTAATGAGAATGAATTAACCCTCAGAGATAATATATTGAAAATTCAAATAATATATATTTCAAAATTTGTCATAAGAACACAATTATTCCTGTTACCAATTTATTTAATTTTAAGTTTAAAATGAGTTGCACTATCATTTAACCTACTTTACTTACTACTTGCACAGTTTATTTTGAACTCTCAGATGGTATTGTTATCGTATTTTTGTTGCGTTTTACACAGTATTACCTTAAATTATATCACAGCAGGTATAGTTTCTGTAATTGGTTTCATCAGGTCAGCCAATGATTATTGCAGGATTATGTTGATGCTAATGGTTCTGAATCTGTTTGAGCCATTTTGTACTTAAATTTACTGTTTGATTTGGTTTGACTTGATGATAAAAGAGAACAGCAACAAATGTAATACAATGCAAGTGATAACACTAGAGTATGTATAATGATGCTCATTTGTTACTTCTTAACTTGAACTAGATTTTAGATCTCAAAATAAAGTGTGAAGTAGTTCTTATACCTGGCGAGGAAAAAATATGAGGTTGAGAATGGAAACAACAGCTTCCAAAACTGATTCCTCAGAAAATAAAATTGTGATGGGGTGTTAAATCATAGACTGCAAATAACTTTTTTCAGTAATATACCAATTGAAAAAGTATATGAATTTGAAAATTCAAAGAAAATCTTGTGAAGGCACTACTACAAAAAATGTATTTAAATAAAATTGTATTAACAAGTTCCACATATTTTATGTTATTAGATTAACTCTTACAGTTTTTCGTTGAGACTGGTTTAGAGTAATACAAGAGTGCAAACCAAAGTGAAAATGAAAATGGAAAGCAAAGCAAATATAACTTTGCATCACAATAGTCTGGTAACAAAAACAAAAATGCTTATTAATACCATGTAGACAGCAAAGGGAAAGTAAATTTTGTGCATTGAGACTTCATTTGTTTCCAACTGACCAGTGATATTCATTCTCTATTTCCAATTCATTCAACATAATACAGGTTAACCAGTTTTAAAATGTTATATACTGTGCATTTTGTAAGTGAATGACCATTACTACTTAAACATGTAGAAGTTCTTGCCTAATCCTCATCAAAAGCTGACTGGTGAACTTGTGGCAGAGGTCTGTAAATATCCCCTGATAGTGCAGGTAAATTTGGAGAAGATATCATTTACATTACCAAGAGACATTTACAGATCACTACTACAGTCCCACAGTATGAAGATGGTCTGGAAAGTTTCCGACCTAATAAAGATACAAGACATTTCTTCAGACTTTTATTTTCTTTATTTTTTGTAGCTCCTTGTAGCTCTACACACTTCTTCCAGTGATGCTCCGATCTCTGTAATCCATCTAAATAGTACTCTGTGTTATATGTGTTTGGAGGAATTTAGTAATGGTGACGTCAAAATTAATCTCAGAAACTATTTGTAGTTGGTTAAGTACTAATAAACGAACTACAAATAGTTTCTGAGAGTACTCTGTGTTTTTCGCTACAAAATAATTGTTCACGAAGGTGATTGCCTCTTCATTTGACGAAGATCTGTGTCCTCTGAGTGCAATTTTTAAATGAGGAAACAAAAAGAAGTCACTTGGGGCTAGATCTGGTGAGTCAAGCAGTTCAAACTATAAATCGTGAATTTTTGCCATTACAACTGCTGAGGTGTGAGACGGTGTGTTGTCTTGGTGAAACAGGATTTTCTTTTTCTGTAAATGTGGCCGTTTTTTCGCAAGTTCTGCCTTCAGCTTGTCAAGTAATTATGCGTAGTATGCTCCTGTAATGGTTTTTCCTTTTTTAAGATGATTGATTAAAATAACTCCATGACTATCCCAAAAAAACAGTTGCCATCACTTTCCCAGCCGAAAAAACAGTCTTTGCTTTTCTTGGAGCCGGTTTCCCCTTTGCAGTCCACTGTTTGTACTCTATTTTTGTTTTGGGTATATAGTGGTATATCCAAGTTTCATCTACAGTAATTAATCGGCGCCAAAACTCGGATTTATTTAACCTAAACTGCACCAACAGAGCATTGGAAATGTTCATTCAAACACGTTTTTGGTCTAACGTCAGCAAACATGGCACCCAATGCGCGGACAGCTTTCTTGTGTCTAAATGTTGATTTAATATGTGACAAACTCATTCTTTTGACATGTTCATAGCCTCTGCTATTTCTCTCACTTTAATTCGGCGGTTGTCCTGCACCATTTGGTGAACTTTGGCGATGTTTTCGTCGGTAGTTGCAGTTTTTTGACGTCCCGAATGTTCATCTCCCAAGCTCTTACAACCACTTTTAAATTCAGCTGCCCAAAATTTCACTGTGATAAATGATGGTGCAGTGTCCCCATACACAGAATCCAACTCATCTTTGATTTGCGTAGGTGTATTGCCTTTTAAAAAACAAATATTTAATGATAGCTCTATACCTGATTTTGTCCATTTTCATAAAAACACTTACATCAACTTACTCAAACAACTGTTACATAACAACTGAACGTCCAAAACGGCTGAAACTTTGGTGAATAACTGTCAACAGATGAACAGCGAAATTTGTGATCTAATTCCTTGTAAACTGCTGCAAGTATTTCCTCTTCTGTTAGTAATACCTTCTCACTACAGCGTTTTCTAGCCTGTGATGTACTTGGAACAGCCTCCATGGTACAGATGTAGCTATAAATGCATCGGAAAACTGCTTACTTATGCAGCTGCACTCTATTATTTCAGTGTTATTTATGGTGTGTTATTATATTTTGGCATGATGAAAACACTTTTAACATTGCAACAGGTGAATGGTTAGCAGGAATGAAAGCAGGAAACCCAACCACCAATTTCCGTACCACTTGTTCAGTTTCAGTAATTGCAAATGAGGGTTCACAAAACATGTCCTAACAATCTATAAAATTGTGAAGTAGATTGAATGAGAGCATGTAACTCATTTTAAGCTGTATGATATTCTCTCCTTTGCTAAACAAAACAATTTGCATTTAAGATAAATTTTTCCTCTTCTTACAGGTATTCCATGTTGATGATTTTGAGCTACAAGTTCTGCAAAAGGGTTATTGTCCCTTTTGTAGGGCTACACCGAGAACCTCTGGAAATAACAGCAATAATGATCTCCTTCTTTGAGTCAGAGATAAAGTATTGAGACATAGAAGAAGCTACGTACCTGAATTGCATCAGAAACAAATGTTCAAAGAAAAGATCTGTGAAACTGTATATTGAAGCAGCCAACTGTAATGAAGTTCATGCACTTTAGATTGTCACGTTGCATGGCTTGATTCCACACCCAGTAACTGCTGTAGATACTTCACCGTGCAGTACCTGCAAGTCTGCATAGACAAAAGCAGACAAAGCTCTTCATATCTTACTAATCCAAACACACAAAGTTTTATGGTGACATTCTTTCTCAAGTAAACTGCTTACTGTACCATCTAAGATTGAGAGATTTATTGATGATTTGGACTTCTTGTTAAGTTTTTCTCAATTAAAATGATGTAGATGTAAAAATAAACTTTTGTAAGAGTAATTAATTAGTCAACTGAAAAATTCAATGCCTTGGCTGAGATTTGAACCACAGATCTCCTGATTTCCGTCCAGTCGCTCTAAGTCATTTTGTAAGAGTAGTTTGCACACACATTAATAAATTTACAGAAAACAGAATTAACTGGATGTAAAAAAGGAAAACTCAGCAGTAGATCATAACTGAAGATGGGGAAGATTCCCTTTGAAATGTATTCACATAAATGTCATTAGTGAAGTTAAAATTTTGGATCTAATCTAAATAAATAAATAAAAAGCCTTTTTAGAAAGACACACATGTATACATCATTAAAACAAAAGATGTATGTCAAATAAAGTATTGTGTGGAAATAAGCATTTCCAAAATCCTTTTTGTTATTTGTGTGACTTTCTCCTGTTATAATTGCAACTTCATTAATGCAATCTACAGGTAGACCACAAACAAACTGCGGTCGGTGTGCGCATGCGCGAGGAGAGCCTTCTCCCCTTCTTACCATCCAAGCATCACGTGACTCCCACCCCTCTGTTCCTGCATGCAACAGAGTGCAAATCACATGAAACAAGTATTTTAATACTGTTTTGATTTTCAAATTTAACAGAAAATAATTACCTCAGACATGACCTCACAATCAATCAACAATCATAGTTTCTTTAAACCCTGAGGAACAACGCAGTGATTCGGCAGAAAATGCAAAGAGTGAAGTAACAATGAATGAAACATCACCAGTGCAGCCCGCCTGAGGGAGGAGAGGCAATGATGGTAGAGGGGGAAGCTAGAGGACTCCAATATTGGTAAGCCATGCCTCCAACTGCATTTTGTACGTGGTCTAGTTATAGTTCAAATTTTCATTGTTACTTCACTTTCTTTTGGCATAGTGGCGTATTGAAGTATGCATAGCATTGCTTCTTCTTCTGGATAGTTCACCTGCAGGGGAGTCAAACACAAGACCTCTGGTGGTTTTTAAGTGTCATTAAAAGTGACAGTCCCAGTATATTTACTGGCATGAAAAAGAATTTTGTAGATGTAATTTCAGCGCAGCAGCAGCACTGATATAATTCTGGCAGTTGACACCATCATTAACAAATAAAATGAAAATAAAAAAACAATCTCGCTAGTCACACCAGAGATGCACTTACTAACTTAACTTGTAATGTTCCTACCCAAATTTGAAAGAAGTGTGACAGTCTATGGATTTAATAGAAAAAATCAAAGATATAAGCTTTTCAGCTAATGACATACTTGTATCATTTGACAAGAAATCATTGTTCCCAAGTGTCCCTAAGCAAAAACCATTCACCATTCTTAGGACATGGCTAGAATCTATTGATATGATGAACACTCGTATAGAAAAATACATTAAATTAACAGAAATCTGTATTGAATAAACTCTCTTCATCTTCCAAGGGAAATTTTACCAACAACAATTTGGACTAGCAATGGTCAACACCTTATCACCTTTCCTGGCCAACCTGTTGATGATCCACTTTAAAGTTCATATTACATTTTTAAAACTTGGGTCAGATATGTAGATGATATATTTGTAATAATCAACAACAAAAAACACAACTGATGCCCTAAATTTACAGGAACCCACCATGAATTTCACAATGGAAATAAAATACAACAACATGCTTCCTTTTGTGCACCTAAAAATAATTTAAGATAGTGGCAAGTTAATATGTGGTATTTATATTGTGACTTTGTGGGTTCGTGAAATGAAAAGTCCAATTGCACCACTCAAAAATGTTCTTTATTTCCACCGAATTACAGTTGAACACTTGCCGATTACACAGAATTACGTAATGCACACAATTACGATTCACCAGTTCGTCCATTAGAGTTCCACTGCATGTTCTTCCGATGCATGTACACAGTCTTCTCGTCCATTCACTAGCACGGCACTCCGATGCTCGTCAAGCACTGACTCTCCTCCAGCCCGACGTGTTGATTATATAGGGCCAACTGGCCAATCTAGAAGGTTCTGGATTAGACGAAATATCCCGTAAGTTCGAGAACTCAGGTGGAGCAGAAAGAGATGGCGCAGTGATGTTTTTCCAGCCAACCCTTGTTACCGCTATAAGACAAATGAGTGGGCGTGGCAAACGCCTACCGTCTCCTACTGCTGCCGGCCGGTTCTATAGGGAGTTCCGACGTTCGGGTGACACTGCTCCCTCCACAAAGCTGATCGTCCCGAACAGCACCATCGTAGCGTGCCAGGCGATCCAGGTGTACCACCAACATCTTTCCTCGGGGAACTCTCTGGATGCGGTAGACCACGTCGTTAATCCTCTTCACCACCCGGTACGGTCCTTGCCATGGCTGCTGGAGCTTCGGGCAGTGTCCCTTGGTCCGGGTAGGACGGTACAACCAGTCCAGGTCACCTTGCTGGAACCCTTGGCTGTTGGCTTGCCTGTCATACCTGGTCTTCATGCGGTCGCTTGCCTTCTGGATGTTCTGGCGAGCCATCTTGTGCATGTCGTGGAGATGGTCCACCAAGTTCTCCACATACTCGGTCACTGGCTGTTTCGCTTCCGGAGGGCATCCAAAAGCCAGGTCACAAAGGAGGCGCAACTCTCGGCCGAACATTAAGCTGGCTGGCATCATCCCAGTTGTGTCGTGTGTAGACGAGCGGTAGGCCAGCAAGAACAGAGGCACCTTGACGTCACAGTCTCGCTGATGGCTGTCCACGACCTTCCTCAGGTGTTCCTCTAAGGTCTTGATATACCTTTCGACCATGCCATCCGACTGGGGATGTAGAGGCATCGTGCGGGTCTTGTTCACCCCAAGCCTTTGTAGTGCCTCCTTCATTAGGTTGGACTCAAAGTTGGTACCCTGGTCACTGTGTAGCTCTAACGGCACCCCAAATTGACAGAACACTTGCTCCACAAGGCAGTCTGCGATTGTCTTTGCCTCTTGGTTTGGGATGGCATACACCTCCGGCCACTTGGTGAAGTAGTCCACGACCACCATTAGGTACTTGTTGCCTCGGTCGGAAACTGGGAACGGTCCAGCAATGTCAACGGCGATCCGTTCGAATGGTGCTCCGACGTTGTACTGCTGCATGCGACCCCGGCTCCTAGTCTGGGGGCCGCGACTCGCCGCGCACACGTGACACTGACGGCACCATTTCTCAGCGTCTGCTCGGAGCCTCAGCCAGTAGTAGCGCTGCCGTAGTTTGTCAATCGTTCGGTTCGCTCCCAGGTGTCCTCCTGAAATACCGGCATGCACTTCTTCCAAGACTTCCGGGACCTTACTCCGGGAAAGTACCAACTGTTCTCTCTGCGTCTTCTCATCCGGTGATTCCCTTACCCGGAACAGCACGCCATCTCTGGTCTTCAACGAGTCCCATTGGGCCCAGTACGACTTGTAGCTGGCGCTCCTCGGTGCGATGTCCTCCCAGGTTGGTCTCGTCCCTGCCTCCAATTCCCTCAAGAGTGGCCCCAGGTCCGCGTCCGCCAGCTGCTCCCTCCTCAGGCCTGCGCTATCCCAGCCATCCGCAGGCACTGCCGCGACTACTCGGACTGCTGCGGCACGCTCCTTCTCTTCCACTCTTGTGCACTGGCCGCACTCTTCTGGGCAGGGTCTTCGGGACATGGCGTCAGCGTTACCGTGGCTCTTCCCTCTACGATGTTCCGAAGTGAAGTCGTACTCCTGCAGTCTCTGGACTCAGCGTGCTGTCTGGCCTTCCAGGTTCTAGAAGCTCAATAGCCAGGTTAGGGCGAAATGGTCAGTCCTCAGGTGGAATGGCTGACCGTACAGGTACTTGTGGAAGTGCTCAAATGTCTTTACTGCCACCAGTAACTCTCGTCGGGTGACGCAGTAGTTCTTCTCTGCCTTGGATAGCGTCTTGCTGTAGTAGGCTATCACCCGCTCATGGCCGTCCTGGATCTGCGATAGAACACCTCCAAAGCAATGGTCGCTGGCGTCGGTGTCCACAATGAAGGCGCCACCCGGTTGTGGGAAACCCAAAATGGAGCACTGCACAGGGTCTCCTTCAGGTGCTGGAAAGTGTCTTTGGCGTCCTCCTCCACACACAGGGCCGGTGTTCCTCTGTCAGGAGGGTGAGGGGTTTTGGCGATGTTGGAGAACCCCTTTATGAAGCGGCGGTAATAACTGCACAGCCCCAGGAAACTGCGCAATTCTTTCTTATCCCTTGGGCGAGGCCAATCTCCCACAGCCTGTGTCTTCTCCGGGTCTGTGGCCACTCCGGTAGCTGAGACTATGTGGCCCAAGTAGTTGACTTCCTTGCGGAAGATCTGGCACTTCGCGTTCAGCTTCAAGTTGGTCGCCTGCAGCCTCTGTAGCACCTTTCTCAGATTCTCGAGGTGATCTTCAAAAGTCTTTCCGACGATAATGATGTCCAGGTATGGCAGGCAGGCGTCGTAAGTCAGCCCTCTCATCACTGACTCCTTGAGGCGTTGGAAGGTAGCTGGTGCGTTGCAGAAACCAAAGGGCATAACCGTGAACTGCCAGAGCCCTTGGCCTGTCGAGAGTGCGATCTTCTTCTCTCTTGGGTCTAGAGCTACCTGCCGGTAGCCCGACTTCAGGTCCAGGATCGAGAACCACTGTGCACCAGCTAGCGTGTCCAGGGGGTCGTCAATCCGGGGTAAGGGAAAACAGTCCTTCCGGGTGACAGCGTTCAACTTTATGTAGTCTATGCAGAAGCGCAGCTAGCCGTTCTTCGTCACCAACATTACAGGGGAACACCAAGGGCTGTCCGACTCTTCAATCACTCCCCTGGATCTCATGTCCTCCAGCATGTCTCGTACCGCCTCTTGCTTCGCCAGCGGAACGCGTCTATGTGGCTGCCGAATAGGCCAGGCGTCCCCGGTGTCGATGCGGTGAAGCACTTTGTCCGTGCGGCCGTAGTCACTATCACCTTGGCTGAAGACGCGCTGATACCGTCTTAGCAGTTGTCGAAATTTCTCCAGCTGTTCTGCGGTCAGGTGGTCAGCCGCCCTCTCCGTAAACCTTCTAGCCGGGACCCCAGGTGTTGCTTCGGCGCCGGCTCCTGTGTATTGTCGATTGCTGTTACGCTTACCACGGGCTCGCACGTTCCCAACTCCGTCCCGGCCTGAACGTCGTGATCGGTGTCCATTGGATTTAGCAGTCTCACTGGCACCTCCTCTCGGCACGGCAGCAGTGCTCTGGCTACACTTAGTCCGTGCACAGGCGTCTTCTGGTCCAGAATCATGTTCCTGGTTCTCCGGCCTTCCAGTCGCGCCGTCACCACCACCTCGCTCCTCGCGGGGACAACCACGTCTTTGTTCAAGACGACCCTGCAAATTCCAAGGCGCTCTTCTGGTTGACGGAGTATAACCTCTTCTCCATTGAGCCGCAGGACATTCTTGCCGACGTCGACCGTCGCCTCGAGGCTCCTGAGGGCATCCAATCCCAGTATCACCTCCTCAGCCTTTTTCACGACGAACACCCACAGACGCACGGTACTCCTCCCCAAGGTCAGCTTCAGCAGGGCCTCCTTCTCCACAGGCAAGGTGTCGCCCGATGCCGTGACAAACTGGTATGGTCGGCTCGGCTTCCTTGTCGGCAAACCCTTCGCCACGTCAGGTCTGATGATGGTCACGGCTGCCCCAGTGTCCACCAGCACGCGGCACGGCTTTCCTCTTACCCAGCCATCCGCGATGAGGCTGTCATGCATCCACCGGCTGACGGCGCGCAGTGTCACTCGAGGAGATGGTGTGGTCGGCGCCGACGTGCTCCTCGCCACGCCGGGCCTTACTCGTTCTTCCGGCTGCTCTTCCTGGTGTGGGCAGTCTCTCTGCAGGTGTCCGGGCTGTCCACACCCCCAACACAGACCACTAGGTGTTTGCCGGCGTCCCTCGGCTGGTCTTCTGTCTCCGGTGTAGCAGACACTCCTCGTCCTCGACGTCGGGATAGATGTTACCTTGGCCGCCTCCATCCTTAATGCTGCTGTCAGCGCCTCGTGGATTGTTTTATAATCGCCAAGCATTAGGCACTGACGAATATCCGTATCTCGTACCCCGTCTACGAATGTGTAGGCAGCTTCCCGGGATAAGAACTCTGGTGGGAGGTAGACTAGGGCCTTGCTAGTCAGTTGTTCAACTGCCAGGGCGAACTCCTGCAGCGTCTCCCCTGGCTGATGTGACCTTGCCTTTAGCTGGCTGCGGCACGCTGCGGCTAAGCGGTGGTTTCCGAAACGATTCTCCAGGGCCTCCTAGATGTCCTTGGGCGCCGCCGTTGTCTGCACCGCGTTTAGGACTTCCGCGGCCCGTCCCTGGAGGCTGGCTATTAACTGTGTGGCCTCCTCCTCTGGTAACCATTTGTTGTGCTTGGCCACTGCGTCGAATTGGCGGCGGAAGACCTCAAACGTTGACGCGCCGTCATATTTCGGAGGTTTGACACGCGCCAATGTTGTGTTGCGTCCCGGCGCGTCTGCCTTCAAATCCTTCAACCTCCTGCCGACGACGTCCTCCACCATGGCGTTCAGGGACTTGACGCTGCTGTCGGCCTTTCCTTCCAGCTCATTAACGCGGCTCGCCAGGTCTTTGACGCGCTCGCCAGGTCTTTGACGCGCTCGCCTAACTTTGTGACGTCCTCTTTTACGCCGGCCAACTGTTCTTCAAACTTTGCGGCGAGAGCCTCGTTCGCCGCCTTCATTTCCGTGGCCAGACTGCCGTTCGCTGCTCTCATTTCTGTTGTTAACTCGGCCTTCATTTCTTCCATCTTCTCGGTGATGTCGTTAGCCGTCTTCATTTCTGTCAGTTCCGCGGCCAGGCTATTATTTGCCGCTTTCATTTCCGAGGTCAATTCGGCCTTCATTTCCATCATCTTCTCCAAAATCTTTTCCAATGCCGCGTCCATGGTTGCAATGTTCGGCGATGTTGTCGTCCCGCTTCCTGACATCAGTGTGACTTTGTGGGTTCGTGAAATTGAAAGTCCGATTGCAGCACTCTAAAATGTTCTTTATTTGCACCGAATTACAGTTGAACACTTGCCGATTACACAGAATTACGTAATGCACACAATTACAATTCACCAGTTCGTCCGTTGCAGTTCCACTGTACGCTCACAATTACGTAAGCTCTTCCGATGCACGTACAGTCTTCTCGTCCGTTCACTAGCGCGGTGCTGCTACTCTGCTCGCCAAGCACTGACTCTCCTCCAACCCGACGTGTTGCTAATATAGGGCCAACTGGCCAATCTAGAAGGTTTTGGATTAGATGAAATATCCCGTAAGTTCGAGAACTCAGGTGGAGCGGAAAGAGACGGCACAGTGATGTTTTTCCAGCCAACCCTCGTTACTGCTATAAGACAAATGAGTGGGCGTGGCGAACGCCTACCGTCTCCTGCTGCCGCCGGCCGGTTCTATAGGGAGTTCCGACGTTCGGGTGACAATATAGTTTATATTTATATTTGAAAGTCAATAGTTTCAACCCAAGGCCTCAAACATGCAGTCATCTGTAGCCTAGCGATGTACCAATGGATGATAAGGAATACATGACTGCGCATACAAAAATAATAGAAATGGCGATAACAAATGGTTTTGGTGAAACACTTGTAGACAAGAAAATAAAAAGATTTAGTAGACAAAAAAGGTTGAATGAGATCACCACCTTAACAGCTTTTAAGGACAAAAGGCACAAGAAATTCACATTTGAGGCACTTAGAATAGCAGAGGCGTATGCACCAAAATATGCCCTTTTCGTTTTCTCTTGCAACATGTAAAGTGAAGCATTTTCTTTCATGAATGGCCGATACACCTTGGAAGTGAATGCAATCTCCATTTGAATACAGCATAGTGTTCGACCTTAAGTGCTGCAGTTGAATCTCGAGAATAGCAAAGGTGTATGAGCCAGTGTGCCTGCCGGGTAACCTGCTATTTAACAGCACTGGTAACAAATCACTAAACAGAGGTTGCTGTTTATTTTCTGTCCTTTAACCCTCAAATTTCATAATAGTTTTAAAGGATTTACTTTTGTATATATCTTCTTATCTGGAGTTTCTCCTTCCTACAAAAGTGTCTGTTTCGTTCAGTTTGTAGCTTCTACAAAAGTGTAGCAGTCTTCTGGTGGTTGCAGCTCTTGGAATAAGTTTAACTTAGTGTGTGCAGTATTAGTAGTGAAATTAAGGTACTAGATTTTAATTCCCATAAGTCTTACTTTGTTACTCTTAAAGGCTTTTCCATTTCCTAGCATTTGCCTCTAATCTTAGTCTCAACTGTGGCAGTCTTCCTATGATTCCTCCTGTATTCCGTTAGATCTATTCGCTTGTATTGTACTTCCACTCCAAGTGAGTCGAGGGTTGCCTTCATTATCCACCATTTTATTATCTTCTTATGCTATCTTCCATGGGACATGCACTGTACAGGTCCGCACCATTTTATGCATTAAATACAAGGGGCGTCCAGAAAGTAAGTTCTGTTTCAATTTATATCTGCTGCAGCGCTGCGATCGCAGTTCCGCACATGAGCGGTAGACGCTCTGTATCAAGAAGAAACGTGCGCCATTGTGAGATCGCTGTCAGCCACGTACGCTTTGTTGTGCTTGTTTACAATGTCGGTGTTGATTGAAAATCCTGCCGCTTGTGAAATCAGATCTGTGATTCGTTTTCTGAATGCTAGGAAAGTGAAACCAATTGAAATTTATCGGCAAATTTGCAATGTTTACGGATAAAATGCGATGAGCGATACAATGGTGAGAAGATGGGTCCGACAGTTCAATGAAGGGCGTAGTGAAGTGCACGATGAAGAACGAAGTGGGCATCCATCTTTGGTTACAGAAGAACTGGATAACGCGATTGATGGCAAGATCCAGGAAAACTGGAAAACCGAAAAACTGAAACTTCGTAAACTTTGCTCACGTGTGCCGAAGATTCTTACTGAGCAACTCAAAACAAAACGGATGGGTAGTGCACTTCAGTTTTTGATCCATTATGATTAAGGCGGCGAAGAATTTCTGACACAGATAGTTACAGGATAGACACAGAGAGTTTCTTACGACACCCCTGAAAGTAAGCGTCATCAATGGAATGGAGGCACAGGTTAAGCCGAAACAAATCTTGACACCTCGAAAAATGATGCGCACAGTGTTCTGGCAGGAAAGGCATCTTACTCATTGATTTCTTACCGCGTGGTCAAACAAAGCAGATGTTTATTGCGAGACACTTAGGAAATTGCGCCGCGTGATACAAGTGCCAAGGAATGCTTCAAAAGGTGTTGTGTTTCTTCACGACAACGCACAACCACACACTGCAAATGTGACTACACCCTACAGGGATTTGGCTGGGACGTGTTTGACCACCCCCCGTACAGCCCTGTCCTCGCTCCTAGCGACTTTCATCTGTTTTTGCAGCTCAAATCTTTCCTTGGCGGTCAACACTTCAACAATGACGAAGAGCTGAAAGAAAATGTTTCCAACTGGTTGAAGACACAGGCAGCAAACTTCTATGAAGAAGATATACAAAAACTTGTGCCTCACTATGACAAATGTCTGCAAAATTTCGGCAGTTATGTGGAAAAGTAGTTTAAGAGTTGTAGAATTTTGTGCAATAAATAATTTTTCTGTATCTGTACACAATTTAATTTTATTACCAAACAGAACTTACTTTCTGGACGTACCTCGTAGAATTCTGTTTTGATAACAAAATTTTCACAAAATGTGAAGAAGTAGGAGTTATCAACAATGCTTCAAATGAAAGTATTACTGTGTGTTTAATTTTGAGACTTATGCTATTAATATTTTCATTAGCCACGTTTAGGAAATACCAGGCCACGCCGTGGCTCAGTGGTTAGACCGCTTGGCTCTCACCAAGGCGGCCCGGGTTCGATCCCAGGCGACCGCAAAGTGAGCTTTGTGGTGGACAACACGGCGCTGGGGCGGGTTTTCTCCGGGACCTCCGGTTTCCCCCGCCATCTCATTCCACCGGTGCTCCATCTTCATCTCATGTATCATTGGTGTCATCGCCTGCGGTGCCGTATGTAGTAAAAGCGGGCGTTAAACACTACACATTTCATTTAGGAAATACCACAGGGAAATACTAACTAGTGGTGTAATTACATGCGTAGTATTAAAAAATAGATTATTAAAATCGTGATTTCCTGTCATGCCTTATGGTGCCTACACTTTTTTGACACTTTCGTAGTCTAGGTGGTGATGATATTGTCACCCAATTCGCGCAAAGCACAACCAACGATAGCTGAGTAAGGGGCCAGAGGTAGCCAAGCCACACCCACCCATTAGTCTCTGTCACTAACTGAGGGGATGATTAGGGAACTGTCACTTGTCGCTGGCCGCCTCTTCCCCCCTTCCTCTGCCATCTGGAACCTTCGCGGTGATTCACGGAAACTAGAGGCTTCGAGAAAACCGTGATATTCCTATAAAAAGGGCTGCAGTGAGCGAATTGAGTCAGTCAGTCAGTTCTTGGCGAGCAGCGTAAGAGTGCAGTGTTAGTGTAAGGACGAGAAGACTGTGTACGTGCATCGGAGGATTGTACGTAATTGCGAGAGCAAAGTGGAATTGTAACGGACGAACTGGTGAATCGTAATTGTGTGCATTACGTAATTCTGTGTAATTGGCAAGTGTTTAACTGTAAGTCGGTGGAAATAAAGAACATTTATGAGTGGTGTAATTGGAATTTTAATTTCACGAACCCACAAAGCCACACTGGTATCAGGAAGCGCGACGATAACTTCGCCGAACATTACAACCATGGACGCGGCATTGGAAAATTTTTTGGAGATGATGGAAATGAAGGCCGAAGACGGAAGCGGCAAATAAGCCTGGCCGCGAAGCTGGAGGCTACAAATAACAACCTGGCCGCGGAACTGAAACAAATGAAGACGGCCAACGACATCACCGAGAAAATGGAAGAAATAAAGACCGAATTGACCACAGAAATGAGGACAGCGAACGACAGTCTGGCCACGGAAATGAAGGAGGCGAACGAGGTCCTCGCCGCCAAATTTGAGCAACAGTTGGAATGACGTCGCAAAGCTGGGCAAGCGGATGGGTCAAGTAGACGACCGCCTTAATGATTTAGAGGAAAAGGCCGACAATAACGCCAAGACCCTGAACGCCGTGGTGGAAGACGTCGAAGACCTTGCGAACCGCGTAAACAACCTGGAGGGAAAGGCCGACAGCAGCGTCAAGTCACAACATCTGCGCGCGTCAAACCTCCGAAGTATGACGGCACGTAAACGTTTGAAGTCTTCCGCCGCCAGTTCGACGCAGTGGCCAAGCACAACAAATGGTCGCCAGAGGAGGAGGCCACACAGTTAATAGCCAGCCTCCAGGGTCGGGCCGCGGAAGTCCTAAACGCGGTGCAGACAACGGCGGCGCCCAAGGACATCTGGGAGACCCTGGAGAATCGTTTCGGAAACCACCACTTAGCCGCAGCGTACCGCAGCCAGCTAAAGGCAAGGTCACAGCAGCCAGGGGAGACGCTGCAGGAGTTCGCCCTGGCAGTCGAACAACTGGCAAGCAATACCCTAGCCGAACTCCCACCAGAGTTCGTATCCCGGGAAGCTGCCTACACATTCGTGGACGGGGTACGAGATACGGAGATTCGTCAGCGCCTAATGCTCGGCGATTATAAGACAATCCACGAGGCGCTTACGGCGGCATTATGGATGGCGGCGGACGGGGTAACAGCTATCCCGACGTCGAGAACGAGGAGTGTCCGCTACACAGGAGACAGAAGACCAGCCGAGGGACGCCGGCGAACACCTAGTGGCCTGTGTTGGGGGTGTGGACATTATTAGAGTGCAGAGGATCTACTCCCATTAGTCCTGGACCCGTAGGACCAAGGACCCGGGCCTCCTTCAACCCGGGAGCAATAAATACTCCGGGGGTCTTTCCATAGGGCAATACCTTGTTACTCTAAAAAGCCCCCCCGCTTGTACTCAAGACGGGATGGAAGTGGATACGCCACTTACGCGCGCCAACCCCGAAGGGAAGACTACCGATAACCTCGGTGGGGCCGCAGGTGATCTAGCACACCCACTACTAGCTCTGCAGGCTAGCACCCGGAAACTTAATGGCTTCCCTCAACCCCCTCCGGCAGGCCCTAGCGACCTGACCGAAGGTACCCATTTACCCGTGGGCTAACGGGAACACACTGCCACCCCGAGTCCTACCCATCCGAACAACTCCCGAAGGAGGGGCTCGGCTGTTCGGCCCGAGGTTCCTCTAGTAACGTCAGAGGTACCACGAGTGCTAAGGGTCCGCAGCGCCCGCACTTTGGCAGCTGAAGGGGACGGATCCCCTCCCCTGACAGCCCGGACACCTGCAGAGAGACTGCCCACACCAGTAAGAGCAGCCGGAAAACGAGTAAGGGCCGTCGTGGAGAGGGGCACGTCGGCGCCATCACCACCATCCCCTCGAGTGACACTGCGCGCCGTCAGCCGACGTATGGATGACAGCCTCATCGCGGACGGTTGGGTAAGAGGAAAGCCATGCCGCGTGCTAGTGGACACCGGGGCGGCCGTGACCATCATCACACCTGACGTGGCGAAAGGTTTGCCGACAAGGAAGCCGAGCCGACCATACCAGCTCGTCACGGCATCGGGCGACACCTTGCCTGTGGAGGAGGCCCTGCTGAAGCTGACCTTGGGAAGGAGCATCGTACGTCTATGAATGTTCGTCGCGAAAGTGGCTGAGGAGGTGATACTGGGATTGGATGCCCTCAGGAGCCATGAGGCGACGGTCGACGTCGGCAAGAAGGTCCTGCGGATCAACGGAGAAAAGGTTATACTCCGTCAACCAGAAGGGCACCTTGGAATTTGCAGGGTCGTCTTGAACGAAGACGTGGTTGTCCCCGCAAGGAGCGAGGTGGTGGTAACGGCGCGACTGGAGGGCCAGAGAACCAGGAACATAATGCTGGACCAGAAGACGCCTGTACGCGGACTGTGTGTAGCCAGGGCATTGCTGCCGTGCCGAGAGGAGGTGCCAGTGAGACTGCTAAATCCAACGGACACTGATCACAACGTCCAGGCCGGGACGGAGTTGAAAACGCGCGTGACCTTGGTGAGCGTAACAGCAATCGACAAGTCACAGGAGCCGGCGCCGATGCAACACCTGGGGCCCTGGCTAGAAGGCCTACTGGAGAGGGCGGCCGACCACCTAACCGCAGAACAGCTGGAGAAAGTTCGACAACTGCTGAGGCGATACGGGCGCGTCTTCAGCCAAGGCGACAGTGACTACGGCCGCACGGACAAAGTGCTTCACCGCATCGACACCGGGGACGCCCTGCCTATTCGGCAACCACATAGACGCGTTCCGCTGGCGAAGCAAGGGGCGGTACGAGACATGCTGGAGGACATGAGGTCCAGGGGAGTGATTGAAGAGTCTGACAGCCCTTGGTGTTCCCCTGTAGTCTTGGTGACAAAGAAGAACGGCGAGCTGCGCTTCTGCGTAGACTACAGAAAATTGATCGCTGTCACCTGGAAGGACTGTTTCTCCTTACCCCGGATAGACGACAGGCTAGCTGGTGCACAGTGGTTTTCGACCCTGGACCTGAAGTCGGGCTACTGGCAGGTAGCTCTAGATCCGAGAGACAAAGAGAAGACCGCATTGTCGACAGGCCAAGGGCTCTGGCAGTTCACGGTTATGCCCTTTGGCCTCTGCAACGCACCAGCTACCTTCCAACGCCTCATGGAGTCAGTGATGAGAGGGCTGACTTACGACGCCTGCCTGCTATATATGGACGACATCATCTTCGTCGGGAAGACTTTTGAAGATCACCTCGAGAATCTGAGAAAGGTGCTACAGAGACTGCAGGCAACCAACTTGAAGCTGAACGCGTAGAAGTGCCAACTGTTCCGCAAGGAAGTGAACTACTTAGGCCACACAGTCTCCACAACCGGAGTGGCCACAGACCCGGGAAAGACACAGGCTGTGAGGGATTGACCTCGCCCAAAGGATAAGAAAGAGTTGCGCAGTTTCCTGGGGCTGTGCAGTTATTACCGCCGCTTCATAAAGGGGTTCTCCAACATCGCAAAACCCCTCACCCGCCTGACAGAAGAACACCGGCCTTATGCGTGGACAGAGGACGCCGAAAACGCTTTCCAGCACCTAAAGGAGACCCTGTGCAGTGCTCCAATTTTGGGTTTCCCACAACCGGGGGGCGCCTTCATTGTGGACACCGACGCCAGCGACCATTGCATTGGAGGTGTCCTATCGCAGATCCAGGACGGCCATGAGCGGGTGATAGCCTACTACAGCAAGACGCTATCCAAGGCAGAGAAGAACTACTGCGTCACCTGACGAGAATTATTGGCGATAGTAAAGACCTTGGAGCACTTCCACAAGTACCTGTACGGTCAGCCATTCCACCTGAGGACTGACCATTCCGCCCTAACCTGGCTATTGAGCTTTAAGAACCTGGAAGGCCAGACAGCACGTTGGGTCCAGAGGCTGCAGGAGTACGACTTCACCTCGGAACATCGTAGAGGGAAGAGCCACGGTAACGCAGACGCCATGTCCCGAAGACCCTGTCCAGAAGTGTGCGGCCAGTGCACAAGAGTGGAAGAGAAGGAGCGTGTCGCAGCAGTCCGAGTAGTTGTGGCAGTGCCTGCGGACGGCTGATATAGCGCAGGCCTGAGGAGGGAGCAGCTGGCGGACACAGACTTGGGGCCACTCTTGAGGGAATTTGAGGCAGGGACGAGACCAACCTGGGAGGACATCGCACCGAGGAGTGCCACCTACAAGTCGTACTGGGCCCAATGGGACTCGTTGAAGACCAGAGATGGCGTGCTGTTCCGGGTATGGGAGTCCCCCGATGGGAAGGCGCAGAGAGAACAGTTGGTACTTCTCCCGGAGTAAGGTCCCGGAAGTCTTGGAAGAAGTTCACGCCGGTACTTCAGGAGGGAACCTGGGAGCGAACCGAACGATTGACAAACTATGGCAGCGCTACTACTGGCTGAGACTCCGAGCAGATGCTGAGAGATGGTGCCGCCAGTGTCACGTGTGCGCGGCGAGTCGTGGCCCCCAGACTAGGAGCCGGGGTCGGATGCAGCAGTACAACGTCGGAGCGCCATTCGAACGGATCGCCGTTGACATTGCGGGACCGTTTCCAGTTTTCGACCGAAGCAACAAGTTCCTAGTGGTGGTCGTGGACTACTTTACCAAGTGGCCGGAGGTGTATGCCATCCCAAACGAAGAGGCAAAGACAATCACAGACTGCCTCGTGGAGCAAGTGTTCTGTCGATTTGGGGTGGCGTTAGAGCTACACATTGACCAGGGTACCAACTTTGAGTCCTACCTAATGAAGGAGGCACTACAAAGGCTTGGGGTGAACAAGACCAACACGACGCCTCTGCATCCCCAGTCGGATGGCATGGTCGAGAGATACATCAAGACCTTAGAGGAACACCCGAGGAAGGTCGTGGCCAGCCATCAGGGAGACTGGGACGTCAAGGTGCCACTATTCTTGCTGGCCTACCGCTCGTCTGCACACGACACAACTGGGATCACGCCAGCCAGCTTAATGTTCGGCCGAGAGTTACGCCTCCCTTGTGACCTGGCTTTTGTAAGCCCTCCGGAAGCGAAACAGCCAACGACCGAGTATGTGGAGAACTTGGTGGACCATCTCCACGACATGCACGAGATGGCTCGCCAGAACATCCAGAAGGCGCGCGACCGCATGAAGACCAGGTATGACAGGCAAGCCAACAGCCAAGGGTTCCAGCAAGGTGACCTGGTCTGGTTGTACTGTCCTACCCGGACCAAGGGACGCTGCACGAAGCTCCAGCAGCCATGGCAAAGACCGTACCGTGTGGTGAAGAGGATTAACGACGTGGTCTACCGCATCCAGAAAGTTCCCCGAGGGAAGATGTTGGTGGTACACCTGGTGCTGTTCGCTACGATGGTGCTGTTCGGGACGACCAGTTTTGAGGAGGCAGCAGTGTCACCCAATAAGCGGAAAGCACAACCAATGACAGCTGAGTAAGGGGCCAGAGGCAGCCAAGCCACATCCATCCATTAGTCTTTGTCACTAACGGAGGGGATGATTAGGGAAGTGTCACTTGTTGCTGGCCGCCTCTTCCCCCCTTCCACTGCCATCTGGAACCTTCGCGGTGATTCACGGAAACTAGAGGCTTCGAGAAAACGGCGATATTCCTATAAAAAGGGCTGCAGTGAGCGAATTGAGTCAGTCAGTCAGTTCTTGGCGAGCAGCGTAAGAGTGCAGTGCTAGTGTAAGGACGAGAAGACTGTGTACGTGCATCGGAGGATTGTACGTAATTGCGAGAGCAAAGTGGAATTGTAACGGACGAACTGGTGAATCGTAATTGTGTGCATTACGTAATTCTGTGTAATTGGCAAGTGTTTAACTGTAAGTCGGTGGAAATAAAGAACATTTTGAGTGGTGTATTTGGACTTTTCATTTCACGAACCCACAACTACGGCGGTCATCAGCGCCCTTTAAAAAACTAATCATGGCAAAAGCCAGATATAAAACTTTCTAAAAACTATGCAAGTGTAACAAAACCTATTAAAAATACACGAACATAAAAAAAAATCAATCAAACCCTACTAAAAATTTCATTCACCAAATTCTAAACTCTAAACTAGAAAAGAATCTAAAAAGAATCTAATCGTCTCCACGCACGGCCTACACGTGGGTGGGCCTGTAACACTCTAACTTCTGGTTCCAAAGGTCGCAGGTTGAAATTCGACAGAGGGGGTGGATTACTTTCAGAAGGAAAGCAGAGCCGATGGTGCCGTAAAAGAACTACATGCTTGATAAACCTACTTCTCGACAAAACCAAGCGGTCTTTCAGGCCTAATTTAAAATGGGATACAGAACCAAAGCGTCCATAAATTAAATAAAAAGTTATTTAGCGTATACTAAAGTTTATACAAAATTGATATATAAAGGTTTCAGGAATCACTGTGCGTGTTGATGAACATGTATGTGATTTTAGACATGTAGTGTAGAATATATTAGCGTTGTCCTTGAACTGAAGTGACAGCTGAGTATATATTTTGCTTCCGTGTGTGGTTTCCGTGTTGTATGTAACTTTGTTGATTTAAGGCAACGCGTAATTAGGTAAGAAAAATCTGCTGAACTATTCGTGCGTGCAATTATGAATCCTGGCATTTGTCAAAAGCACATTAAATGACGACCAACCGAGTGCTAGCACGTTCAGTTCCGTTTATAGTTTTGTCCTTTCGCAAAAGACCACGTGTTACCAACGTGGTTGAGCAATAATGCATTGCACTGTCGTCAATAGGTTACAGGAAACGAAGATCATATAAATTGTAATATTGATATGCTCAATTACAAGGATTTGTGAAGGCTTTGTACGGGGTTAACAGAGGCTGTTTAAACCCGCGCAGTACAGAATAAAAATACATGCGTCTTTCAAACATTTGTTGTGGTTCGTGGCAGCTAATCCACACTCTATGTACAGAATGTGTCCAAATTTGAAAGGTTTGCCACATTTCGCAATTGGTAAAGTAATAAAAGGATTTGGAAGAGGGTCTAAAGAACTAGGGATTCCCACAGGTAAGATAAGAAAGATTTATTACTTACAAAAAAAAAAAAAAAAAAAAAAAAAAAAACATTGTCAATTGCTGAGGTGCATCAGTAAATGCATGTGTCTTAGGTGTAAAGGAAAAATTATAAAACAGCGCAGATTTGAGCCGTAATGTTCATAAAATCAGTTTGTATGTAACTGGAGGTGTTAGATATTTTATAGGTTATGTAAGATAATTCGTTAGGTACATACTTCTCCAAATGATCATTTTAAATTTAATGAGTTGAAAGTAGAGGAAAACGACGTACGAGTATTTTGAACATTAAAATCAAAGTATATGACCCTTGCTTCTACATATGAATTATCTCATTTATACTAATAGCAAATCTAGCAGGAGTTCAAACTGACTTTCCTTTACATTTGCTGCTATTTTTTCACATTATAACGATATAATAAACATTCAAATTGTTTAAATGGTTAGATAACTTGCAGAATCTTAGTGACATTAAAAAAAGTTCTTAAAGACACTTTTAATAATTCACTCTTTTATTATAGATGAGATACTATAGTGATATGCAGTCATTTGTAGCATTAAATCATACACTTCTACAAACACTGGTATTTCTGTGATATCCAGTCTGTAAAAATATTACTTTCACCCTGTGTGTTTCTTATGGTGTTGTGGCGTCATCCTGGTTGACAGGGTGAATATATAAATAGAAATTTGTTATATCAAGTATTAGCAGAATAATTATTTGATAAGTATTTTATGTAATTCATTTCAGCAAATTTTCCTGATGAAGTGGTGCAGGCATTACCGGAGAGCATAGGAACAGGAGTGTATTATGGTTGGGCGAGCATTGATAACAGCCCGGTATACAAGATGGTTATGAGTATTGGTTGGAATCCTTATTACAAGAATGAGAAGAAATCAATGGTTTGTGTCTTGTCACGATTAAATATAAGTTCTTTCATCCTCTATAAAATCCTGAAAAAATTCTAATTCTAGTTACATAACTGGTTTCAATATTCTTTCCTTATCTGCATAAATGTTTTTTCAGTTTTTTGAACTGAAACAGTTTCTATGACAAACCAACATTATTAGATTTACAATAGAAAAAATAAAATAAAAAGATTTGTTGTTTTAAAATGTATACTGAATGAGGAATGTTTTATGTATTAGAAAACTCTGACAAACTGCCATACATACATTCCCTGTAAGTTTATTGTTCAGCAAAGTTTGGGTGCTTTTTGGCTGTCATAATTCATGGAGCTCGTCTTAAAGAGCCATAAATATTTGAGCAAAAAGTAATGAGATTAAAATAAACTATTGATGGCAGTAATTGGTTACACTAAAGTGCCACTGAGTTATTTATTACTTCACTTATCTTAAGAGAAATTATGTTGATTTTTCTTATTAGTTGAATTAGTTATAATAAGAAAATCAACATAATTTTTCTTAAGATAAGTGAAGTTTTTTGTTACAAGTAGTTATATTTCTATAATACTTATTGCTTCACTTTAACTAGCTTCATTTTCTACGTAGATTACAGATATTTAAAAATGGAACAGAGAAGGAAAAGAAATACAGCAAATAGGGAACAGGAGGTTAGAAAGGAGTATATATAGGTAAGGATTGTCCTAGGGAGGGGAAAAATAAGTGAGAGATGCACTAAATGTAGTAGTTTGTGTTATAATTGGCATTATGTTCTGGAATGCAATGATATGGGAAAAAGAAAGGGAATTCAGTATATGTGCAAAGGTTTTGGATTGATAGAGTCAACCTTTAAAATTTAATGCCATGACCGGGATGAACCACGGATCTCCTGGTTTCCATCCAGTCGCTCTTACACATTGAGCTACCATGGCCAACGTTTTGTCCTGACATTAAATTCTCCAATTGACTCATATATTTTCCTGGTAAAGTACTAGGGGCTCTCATATTCGAGATACACTGCTTGTTGCAAATATATGTCTAGTGTGAAGAAAATATTAATTTCCAGCAATTAACTAAAATTATAAGAGCTTAATGGTAAAGCCTGGGATTTAAATATTTACAACAGTAAGTTGTCACAAGTGCATATGAAAGTTCGAAGATAGAGGATGAAATTAACGACACAGAGTTTAAGAAGTATATTCATTAATGTTGAATTTAATCTATGTCAGCATATTGATGCTGTGAACTCAAGCTTTACTAAAAAACAAATGACATTTAATAGTAAGAACCCTTAGAAATGTGCACATGTAAAATGATATTTGATGTATGTTTCAGGAGACCCATATCCTTCATGAATTCAACAAAGATTTTTATGGTTCCATATTGAAAGTGTGCATGACTGGTTATATTCGTCCAGAAATGGATTTTAGTTCCCTAGGTAAGTGAATTTTGGTTAATTGTATCATCACCTAAAAATGAAAACCTGATTATTCAGCAACACCAAAATAACTGGAAGAGAGAATTAATCATGTTTTTGGTGAACATTTATTTTTTAGGTTTTCATTCAGCCTTTTACTACACAGTTTTGCAAGGGTATAGTATTTCTGTACAAATGAATTGCTAGGAAGGTGGATCAGTGAGTGATGCACAGTAATTTTTGCAATAAGTTGTAGTTCTTGCGAGAGAACTGAATTGCTTAGGAAAATTGACATGCATGCTACTGTCTCTCAGCTTCTGAAGAGCAGAAAGGTGTTGTGCATACTTTTGGGATAAAAGGTCATACTACAGTCATTTGATAAGTTTGCTAAACACCTTTTTTTTTTATTTCGTGAACATCTCACCTTATTTCTGAACATACTCTCCATTGATGGCTATACTCTTGGTCCAGCGATCTTACAGCTTTTTCATCCCGTTGGAAAAATAGGTTCTGTCAAGGTCTGCAAAATACTCGTTGATGGTGACTATCAACTTCATCTGATGAAAATTTGTTACCACCAAAACACATTTTCAAGTTTGGGAACAGAAAGAAGTCACGCTAAGTCTGGTGAATAAGGTGGATGAGGAACAAATTCAAACAAAGTATAAACTTGGAAGAAGCGTAGGGACAGTGAAGCACTAATTAGTACAAAAGTGAATCGAGAAGATATTGACACATTGCTTCACTCACACTGTTTATTCACAGGACATGTTTCAAGAGCTCTTGCTCCTATCATCAGCTGATACTCGACTAGTGCAGGTTGTAGCGGTTTCCTCTTTCTCCGTTTTGTCAATAGATGGCGTGATGTACTTGTCAAAGATGTCTGGTGGTGGAGTTTCAAAATTCATGACTCTATGACGATTTTTGTTGATGAAGATTTTTTCCCATACGGAAAGGTCTATGGGGTGATTAACATATTTTATTAGAGATGTTTCCAAGTTGATGTCATGTCTAGTATTCAAAAAATGAAGAGCCACTGCTGATTTTTCTGTTTCACCATTTTTAATGTTTCTTAGATGTTCTTTAGTTCTGATGTTAAACAAAATAAATATCCACATAGTGGATTTTTTCAATGGTTGTCGTGTGTGGTGACCTCAATTGGGCGACCAGATTCATCTTCGGTACTTCTACGACCACATTTAAATTCATTGATCCAAAAGTAAATGGTCTTCAATGTTGGTGCAGAGCCCAACATCCAATCCAGTTCTGACTTGTGCGGCAGTCCAGTCCTTCAAATGAAAATGTTCAATAACACACGAAACTCTGTTTTTTCCATTTTCAATCGCAGCTGTTGCACTGACAGTCCAGATGACTGTCAACAATAAACTGTATACTGTAGCACATTCAAATTTTCTGTAGAATCTCTAAAATAATCAAGCTTATCACCCACAAAGTTGCAACAAAATATTTCCATCCCTTCATGGAAGTTTACCAGAACTTATCAAACGACCCTCATAATTCAAGGGGAATTTGTTGGGAAATATGTGTCTTATAAGGGTAAGTAACATTTCTTTCTGAATGGGAAAAGATCTTCATTGATAAAAATTGTCATAGAATTGTAAATTTTGAAACTCCACCACCACTTTGATAAATACATCATGCCATCTACTGATGACACAGAGTAGGAGGAAACCACTACAATTTGCACCAGTCGAGACTCAGCTGATGATGGGAGCAACAGCTCTTGAAACATGTCCTGTGAAAAACAGTGTTAGTGAAGCAACGTGTCAATATCTTCTTGATTCACTTTTATTTTATTCTATCACAGCTCATATTTTAGTTTAATCCATTTTATAGAAAATGTAAGTTAAGTTTGTTTATATAATTGTATCAAATAAACAATGACAATTAGGTGTCTGAAACTTTGGAGTATCCCATTTAATGTATGTATGTATGTATGTATGTATTTATTAACTGCAATTGGGTACTACCCGGTGGCAGAGTTAAGAATACAGATCAAATTACATATACTAGATTTACAACAATAATACAGTAAACAATACAAACATGATATTATTTTACTTTAGTCACTTAAAACTTATCTAATTACTTCTCTATTTACATATTATATACCATTATATTTGAAAAGTTAAACTATAAACCATTTAGATTTTTTCTAAATTTCTTCAACGACAGGGGACAGCCCTGAAAGACTGCTACAGGCAATTCATTCCATTCTTCAATGGTTCTATTAACAAATGAAAATTTTCCTACGTCGGTTCTGTATCTTCTACCCTTAATTTTATACCTATGATCGTTTCGCCCATAATAATCCGGATTATCTAACCTTACATTAACGTCCACCCATGCCTTTACACCAGCATTAGCTTTGAATAACGCTACCAACCTATGTTTTTTACGCCTAATTCTTAATTCCTCCCATTTAGTCTCATCTCCTTTTATAGGCCCAAAATACTTGCCTCTTTTTATGAATTTTATTGCCCTCTTCTGTATTTTTTCTAATGGATCGATTTGGTTAGCTCTATACGGGTCCCAGCATGCTACTCCATATTCCATAACCGGCCGCACTAAGGATAATAGTTAATACTTAACTAATGGTATTTAAAAGAGGATCAATACTGGGAAAAGGAGAGGAATGGTACATAGGAGATCAAAAGGTAGAAGTGGTAAAGGAATATGACTATTTAATCCTTATTTCACGTAAGCTTGCCCCGTATCTCTTACCGGTCATGTAACCTGATAACATCTCATGGGCTGCTGCTGTGGTACAGACTGTTGTGCGGTAAAAATTAGTTCATTATTTAACATGGTGATATATCTTTATATGTTGGAAGAGAATTGTCAAATTTATATTTTCGTAATTGTTTCAATGAAATATATTAGGAAACAGAGTTGATTTATCTGAAATGCATGTTAATTCTTAAACGAAGTAAAGAGGAGGTTCCTTTGCTCTCAAGCACATGACACGATAGCACTTGCTTCAGCGGCGGTGGTGACATATTTGTTTATATGACTTTTATCACTGACCTTGTTTTGAACTGTATTAGTCATATATCGGCATTCGAAGGTTGTTGTGCCTAGTGCGAAAGGTAAATTATTTTATTGATTGTTTATTGCGTGTGTACTTATATGAATAATGGCAGAGTCTACCGCCAGTTTTTCGCTGAAGTATTGCAAGGGTAAATCTTTACAAACAGGCGAAAAAAGAATTGTGGTGCATGTGTTTAATGCACTCATAGAGAAGAATCCGTCTTTGTCAGTGAGAGAAGTCGAACAGCTGTGCTTTGAACTTACAAGTGTGAGTGTTAGTTGCGTAGGAACATCGCGACGTGAAATTGAGACTACAGGAAAACTTGCCACTCCAGGGGTGATATTGCTGTGTGGCGAAGACGTTATTTAAGGACAGTCAGACTGTACCGGGATACAAGTCACAAAATATACTACCTTGACGAGACTTGGGTGAATGAAGAACATACGAAAAGTAAGGTATGGCGTGACACGACTTTTAAGATTGAAAGACAAGCATTTTTGCAAGGTATGTGTGCTGGTTTAAAATATCCCAGTGGAAAAGGCCAAAGGCCTTTCTTTATAAACTTGTTTCAGTTACATTGCTCAGTCATTCATTTTCAACTTGCTCAGTTTCATTATAAACTTCTATTTTTGCATGCCTTCATATCCTTATTTGTATGATTTTATTTATCTTCCCGGCAATTATTATGATGTTTACTGCAGGTTTAACTGTGATGGAAAGGCACCGCCTATGGCCTATGATGCGAAAGCATTAGCCAATTAGGGTGAGGGTGAAGGTAGTTGAACGCGGAGTGATACATGTCAGCAGGGCAAGGTTATATGAAACAGAGATTAGGTATAATGATGTGTAGCAGTGGAGGATGGGCTGCACAAGCCAGAAATGTGATAGCTAATGGCAGGGCAGCAATGTCAGAGGTAAGAATATGTAAACATAAACTGGAGATGTCAGTTAGATGGTAGGAAGAATGTATGAAGTGGTCGTTGAAGCCAGAGCAATGTATGCAGTAGAGGTATGGGGCACATCAGAGATATGTACAAAATTAGACCAAATGTACGGACTGTTTTGCAAAGAACTACTAGGGCTACCAAAATCGGCACCAAGAGAGGTGGCATTACTAGAGTTAGGTAATACAAAAAGGAGGGGAATAATAATCGAGAGAATATTGAAATTCTGATATAAGTGTATTAAAGGGCAGAAAGGAGAATTATTGAATTTGTGCATGAAGCAACAGAAAAGCATTAAAAATACAAACAGCTGGTGGTCAGAATTGGAAAGAATGATATTAAAGATAGGCATGGGAAATCAATGGAGAGCAGAGGAGACAAATTATAGCGGTTTTTGGAAGGAAATGAGAACTAGAGTACAAGAGATAGATAAGAGATATGGGAAAGTATAGAAGAAAAGAAATCTTTGAAATTTTATAAGCAATTAAAGACAGAATGTGGTAGGGAAAAATATATAGATCAATGTGACAAAACTGGAAGAGAAGGCATTGCATGGATGAGAGTAGGAATAATATATCTAAAAGTGCTGAGGGATATTTGAATTTTGTGGAGATGAAGAGAGCACTGTTCATTACCTGGTAGAATGTAAGGAGTTAACAAATTACAGGAGAAAAATATGGGATAAGAAATGGGACAGTGTAAGTAAAGAGATATTGGCAGTATGCATGTTAATGGGGATGGGAGAAAAGAAAAATAGATGTATAGGAAATTTCTTATATAGGATAAGAGAATAGTGGATTAGGATAAAAGAAGCAAAGGTCAAGAAGAAATAACACCAAGCTGTTCAGGAAAACCAAAGGCTTATGGTCAGGGGACCTGAGTCAGTGAGTAAATCTTGTGTCAGCAATTTCATGTATATGTACAGGAGATATAATACAGCATTTCTATGTTAAATTTTATTGTACTGAATTTGTAAGGGATACTGTACAAATAAATAAATTAAATAAATAAATACGTAACAACTGTCATGACAATTCGGCTATAGCATTTCTGATCAGGCTGAAAACTTTTGGGATACCCATTGTACTTTATCAAACTGTCGAGTAGAATAGAATACTTTGTGTATCTACCATAGGTAAGTGGTGGAACACTCCCAAAACTGGTTATAAAACTATGAACATTTGAGTTTCTATTCAGAGTTTCTGTTAAAATAGTTGACCTGTCTTAATTTATATGTTAAACCTGGTTTAAGGTACAGAATTATATTTATCTTTCCAGATGATCTCATAGCTACCATTAAGTCGGACATTGCCATTGCCACAGAGCAGTTGGATACTCCAGCAATGGCAGAATATAAAGATCACATTTTCTTCAAATCAGATGTAATGAATGGAGAATAGTTGTTAAAAATTGTATATTGTTTTTGTAGTAGTAATGGTTGTTTGTAAAACTGTACATGGGTTAATCTGGTACTTACTCCACAGAGTAATGGCTGTGATATCTTGTAACTGATTTGAAGCTCATATGCTTCTGTGTATTAATTTTTAAAAAGCATATTTGCACTTTATTTATTTGTTTCATAGCACAAATATGTACCTTATACTTTTTATCAAATGAACGAAAATATTCTAAGTTTTTTAGGTGTTGTATGAGCAGACATGAATGTTAATCATTGTAAAAAGTAAAGAAAAGCATGTAAACAGAAGCTGATACTATCAAAAACGATTAAAATTGGCTGTCACGTGGTAAATTAGTAAAAACAAATACATTATTCTATAAGGCTCATTGGGGAAAGCCACTGCAGAAAGAAACAGACAGAAGTTGCAATTTAAATTTATTGATTACTAAAAAATGGTACATTTTGGACTGCTCCCGACTGGGTCTTTGTCTATATGTCTTTGGTGCAGCCTTTGCACTAATGTTTGACTTTTATAATAAATTTTACATTTGTATATAGCTTCTCTTATTTACCCAATTATACTGTAATTTGTATCATACTGTAATTCATAAACTTAGTTCTGAACTTTTCAAATGGATAGTAATTAAGTTTTGATACAACAGAAAAATCCAAAGGAATACCACTATTTGGGAAGCAGTAACAAATAACTGACACTAATTGGTTAACACATCATGTGACTGAGAACAGTTAAACTGTGCAACTTGCGCCAGCCTTGATAGTGTAGATGGTAGCATGTCTGCCTCCCGTTCAAGAGGTCCCGAGTTTGAATCTCGGTCAGGGTGAGTTACCTGGATAAGGTTTTTTCTGGGGTTTACCCTTATCCTTACAGACAAATGTCGGGTAGCTCTAAGCTCCATGGACCTTGGACACATTTAAGCTTCATTTCACCCATTTCATTCAGTATCCAATATGACTTAATGTTGGAGGACTTAAAATTACAAAAAAAAAAAAAAAAAAAAAAAAAAATCTGCGCAACTTGCACTCCCTAACTTTGTGGATTTGCTAAAAGTTAAATGATGATTATACTACATATCTACGCTTTTTATTAGAGTAGATGGAAGCAGAAATTGTGTTTAAAATTTACATAAGTTACGGGCTAAGTATGTAAAGGCATAGCTACTTATAAGGGTTGATATGTTACTCTTCAAAATCAAGTGGAAATAGTCTAATAGTCAGTTAAGAAGCCATAACTTTAAAAAGACTGAGAAATAAACTTTTGATGTAATGTATGTACTTCAGAGAGTTCTGCCTTAGAACTACACTTGATGTAAACAAACTATTTTGTATCTCTTCTCAGCAGCCTCTATTTGTTTGAACTGTTCATTATTGTATAAATGCAGAAAAGATGTGAACAATACCACACAGAAATAAGTGGAAGCTATAACATTCTTAAGTTTTACTATTCATATTGTATACTTCATATTAATCAAAAGTTTTAAAAAGTATTTTAATAAGTTCTTGAAAATTGACAGATAATTTTATATTTGTAACATAACTTCTGTATGTCATGTCCTTTGATTAACAACATATAGTAAGAAATGACATGTATTTGTACCAAGGTTTAAATGTTGCAGTGATTCTAGTGTAGGTAATGATATAGAAATTCATGAGTTATAAGATTGAATTTACCAGTGTGTGATGTGGCACTAAAAAGCAGGTATTTTTTGAAAGGAAAGGAAATCCTTTTTTCTTTCTTTAGCATGTGTTTAGTGTTTACACAGTTTTTTTTTTTAAAATGAGATTAGAAAAACAATGGTATATCTTTTTAGTTAATTGATTGAAATTAAATCATTTCTTCACACTAGCCATATATAGGCTAATGTTTTTGATAGATAGAGTCAACATGAAAAATACAATGCCACGGCTGGGATTTGAACATTCGTGGTTCAAATCCCAGCCGTGGCATTGAATTTTTCATGTTGACTCTATGTATCAAAAACCTTAGCCTATATACGGCTAGTGTGAAGAAATGATTAATTTCCATCAATTAACTAAAATAATAAGAGTTAAATGATGAAGCCTGGGACTCAAGTACTTAGGATAGTAAGTCACCACAAACGGTGTATCTCGAATGCGAGAGCCCCTAGTGGTTTACCGGGGAAATATACAAGTCAAATGGAGAATTTATCAAGTACTTAGGATAGTAAGTCGCCACAAACAGTGTATCTCGAATGCGAGAGCCCCTAGTGGTTTACCGGGGAAATACACAAGTCAAATGGAGAATTTATCAAGTACTTAGGATAGTAAGTCGCCACAAACAGTGTATCTCGAATGCGAGAGCCCCTAGTGCTTTACAAGGGAAATATACAAGTCAAATGGAGAATTTATTAAGTACTTAGGATAGTAAGTTGTCACAAACGGTGTATCTCGAATGTGAGAGCCCCTTGTGGTGTACTGGGGAAATATACAAGTCAAATGGAGAATTTATCAAGTACTTAGGATAGTAAGTCGTCACAAACAGTGTATCTAATGTGAGCCCCTAGAGGTTTACCGGGGAAATATACAAGTCAAATAATTTACCAAGTACTTACAATAGTAAGTCACCATAAATGGTGTATCTCGGATGCGAGAGCCCTTAGTGGTTTACCGGGGAAATATACGAGTCAAATAATTTACCAAGTACTTACAATAGTAAGTCACCATAAATGGTGTATCTCGGATGCGAGAGCCCTTAGTGGTTTACCGGGGAAATATACGAGTCAAATGGAGAATTTATCAAGTACTTACAATAGTAAGTCACCACAAATGGTGTATCTCAAATGCAAGAGCTCCTAGTGGTCTACCAGGAAAATATACGAGTCAGATGGAGAATTTAATGTCATGACGGCAAGTTGGGCGATGGTAGCTCAATGGGTTAGAGCGACTGAATGGAAACCAGGAGGTCCATGGTTCAAATCCTGGCCGTGGCATTCAATTTTTGATGTTGACTCTATCTATCAAAATGTAATATTTTACTTGCAACGGAGATGTGTAAATTTGAGTTTGGAGAATACTCTTTTATCTACATTAGTTCATAACTGGAAAGAACATGCAGAACTGAACCATTGATGAAAGATAATTTCCTAATACTGAGATACTCAGATGACCAAAGATTATAGCAGGGTTGTTGATTCATACTGCAAAAATACTTACATGTTGCACTAAGCCGGAAATGTTATCAAATAGTTCTGCACCATTATCAGTGGTCGTTGTGCTGTTGGTGGGCTGAGAGACAGCCCGTAGTGTGTCATGCGTGTATCTGTCCAAGGAGGGACTTTACCACATGTGACAGGAATGTGTTTTTTTGCAGGATGGCAGTGGAATTTAGTTTGTGTTAAAGAAGAGAGGTAGCTTAAGCTCCTCAATGGCTGAGAAATCAGGTGCAACGGCCTTTTGTACACCGCTGGATGTACATTTTTGGAAAAGATTTTTAAATTTTGAGAATCCAGGCAACTCTTGGGTGGGAATAATTTTGAGTTGGAATGTTAACTTTAGGTTTACCACTTATGTGGGGAAGCTGGTACCGCTTTAGGTAGTATTCATTGGGATGATAGTCCGCAAGAGACCTAACCAGGGCACTCTGATGCGTTGGTAAATAATCGTAAAATTTCTTGGTCCGACAACTAACCATATCCTCCACATACAGGAGAAATAAGACTTCATGGAGTAGTCTCACAGGAAAGTGCATACAGAATAGATAATCTGAAGACATCTCTGCTGCATCCGTTGCAAGAGCAGCAAGTTCAGTTTGCAGTCTTGCTCCAGACTTGGCACACATAGAACATGACAGGAAGCACTAAAGCCTTGAAAAGGCATAACTTAAAGAGGGATAGGCATTGCAGACCTCAACATACGGTATAACGAAGCCAAAGCTCCGCATGCGTGATGTGATAGATCTGGATGTGCTCCCTAAAAGTTAGACCCAGTCTAGTTTGACTCCCAAATGTTTATGGAATTTGTCCACCCTATCCTTCACTTAGAATAGGTAAATGTGGGGAGATTGGCAGGAAAGCGGCACTAAGTAAACAAGATGGCTTGGCTTTTCTCCAGGTTAATGGACAATTGCTAGAGCTTGCACCATTCTTGGATGAGGCATAGATATTTTTGCAGTGGGTTAAAGGCTCTGCGTGGGTGTCTATCTGTGCAGAAAAGCAGCATGTCATTAGCAAATTGTGCTATGCTGATGTGCAGCTCAGTGGGAAGGTCAGCCACGTAGATGTTGAAGAGGGTTGGGGATAGTGAGAGACTCTGCCTCTGATGGACCTTCTTGAGGAGGATTTTCCTGCCACTGAAACTGAAAAGTGTCTATGTTTTAGAAAAGACTGTAGTAGATGGATGGCGTGTGTGGGTAGCTCAAGGTTGATGAGTTTATGCAAGAGCCCTGCATGTCAGGTTGTAGAGAAGGCGTTCTCGACGTCCAGAGACACTGCCGCAGTGTATGCCCTGTCCTGGAAACCCAGGGCAGCAGCCTCCATGACTCACAGCAACTGCTGAGAAGTCGACTGCCTAGGCCAAAAAACAAACCGATGAGGGGTAAGGCTTGAATGTCGCCCAATAAGGTGAGTGGTTTAGAAACAGCCTCTCAAATACTTCTGAGAGAACGGATAGGAGACTAATGGAACAGTATTTGGCAGGATGGACCGGATCTTTCCCCGGCTTCAAAATGCAATTCACCCGAGTACGGCCTTGAGGGGTTATCACTGGTAAATATTAGCCTAAGCTAAACTAAATGGCAAGTGACATTTTTGTCCAGGATATAAGTGCAGATTTTGAGATAAATGAGAACATTTTAGGTAACATGGAACTCACAAGTTAAAAAGAGCAAATACAAAGGCCTAACATATTTGTGTAAGCATATTATACAAGGGTCATTCAGTATATTATGCTACATTTTTTGAAAAACATGGGTGCTCTTAAATCTTTACTGAAATGAAAATATGAAGTATCTCACCTATATGATACAGTTTGTAAGCACAGTTCATGACTATAGAAATCCAACAGTTACTGTACTTCAGTGGAAGAGGAACCTTGGGACTGGTCTACCAAAGAAGTCAACATGCCTTTTGGCTTTGTACAATTTCTCAAGCCAACTTTTTCTTCACTTGTTTCAGTCAAGTTTTTGCATTTTTAGTCATTCTTTTTTAATTTTACAGAACATAAGCATGGGCATCTGTAATGAAATGGAGAAAATAAATTTATTACCATTGCAGAATATTAGAAAACATAGGAAACAAGAGAATGAAGAAAGACCTAAAAAGAGAAACTGTTGTGAAGATGAAACTCTTTCTTTGTACTTAAGGATTTTTTCCAATATAATAACTCAAACTAAACTATCAATCACAGAAACAATTGAAATTTCTGGCATTTCTAGATTTTTAATATTTTGCAAGCTACAATACAATTTTTCCAACAAACATATGTGAACTGAGATAATCATCTGTTTCCTATTTTGATAAAATGTCTTCGAAAAATAAATTCAAAGTATTATATTCACTTCAGGAATTTTCAAACCATAATTAAATGAAATGAAATGGATGTGATGTAAACAGTGAGGTTTATAAACTATGTGAACCATTTTGACATTTTTTTTTTTATTACTGAAAGTGCAGAAAGGAGTTTTTCAGCCTTAAAACAAAAAAAAAACATTTAATGAGCAATACAAGGATATATTCATCTGAGCAACTTTGCACTTCTGTCGGTGGAAAAGACACAGAGTAGAAGTCCAAATTAGCACTGTCCAAAATACAGCGAATTTGGATTTAATGCAGGTAAAAGTATTGTCACCAGGCATTGTGCTGCTGCTGGCCCCCGCATAGGTGAGTGCCAAGAGAGAGACAAAAGCGGGAAGAGAAAGAGACAGAGTGATGTCTGGATAATTCTTTCCTTTTCTTGCCGCAGTGAAAAGCCTTGAAAGGTTGGTGGCTTTTTAGAAAAAATGGCTCGCATATAAAAAGCCTTGCAAGGTGTGAGTTGAGTCAGTTGCAAGTTACAGTAGTTAATTGTGTGTGTGCAGCTGTTTGAAGTGTACCGCAAGTGAATTCTTTAGTTTGTTTATGTGCGATGAAGCAACGAGAGACCTTGAGGACTGTGTGTATGTTACGACATTCTGCTGCTGTAAGTGTTGTGGTCGCGCCGTGGCTCAGTGGTTAGACCGCTTGGCTCTCACCAAGGCGGCCCGGGTTCGATCCCAGGCGACCGCAAAGTGAGATTTGTGGTGGGCAACACGGCACTGGGGCGGGTTTTCTCCGGGATCTCTGGTTTCCCCCGCCATCTCATTCCACCGGTGCTCTATCTTCATTTCAGATATCATCAGTTCCATCGCCTGCGGTGCCGTATGTAATAAAAGCTGGAGTTAAACACTACACATTTGTAAGTGTTGTACAAAGCATGTTTTTACTTGTAATAAAGAGCATTTTAAATTTCTGCAAACAAGACTTTTGATTCTATGAACCCACAAAGTCACAATAGGTGCCTGTTAAATATATTGTCGTTAATTTTATTTTTAATTTGAGAAGTTGAGATAAATATTCTGCAAACAGGTTCTGCAGTATAATTTTTACTACACTAGTGTTCGTTAACACTGACCTCTGCATTCCAGGAAAGTAATGATAACACCATTGTCTTTTTCGTTAACTCTTCATTCTGCTGAATGAAACTGTGGACTGTACGTGAGGAAGGAGGGGGGGGGGGATATAGTGATGTCTACATCTTAGTCTCTGCTTATTTACAGTCACTTTTTTGTATAGTATGTTATTGATGACTTAATTATAGTTTTGCTATAAGGAGTGGGTAGAGCAAATTTGTCAGACATTGATAATTGAAAAATTAAGTATGCAATCAGTGTATTTTTGTAAATTAGGATTCAAAACATTACACAGTCAGAGTCAAGAAAATGTTTCAAATGTATGAGCATACATGAAGAAAGAAGCTAAAAGTAAAGAACTGATTACATCAGAAGATTTTTTTTTTTTTTTTTCAAAAAGATTCAAAAAGCTGGAGTGCTTATCAGAGGACACAGGAGTTTCAGAAAGAACAGTAAAAGGAATTATTAAAGAATGCTAACAAAATGAAAATCAGAGCACATTTTTGGAACTCCAGGTAAAAAGCATAGCATTCCAAAACGAGTAAAGTATCTAGATGACTCCGAAAAATGTTTCGGTAGAAGGAGGATTCAAAATTTGTATTATATCTCTATATACTGTGATAAGGGTATAACACTGGGGTAAAGGATGTCCCCCAACAACTGCCTTATTTCGGACTTCCACTGTACTTGTTTTATTGAGTAGACACATTGAGGAATCGGTTTTTAATAGTATCAAAATGCAGTAAATGGCTGAAATTCATGTATATATAAACAGTTAATGAAAATTGTTTATTGTACTTTTGTAATTGTTTAATCTATGTTGTCTTACAGCTTGTTTCAAGAAAACGTTTTTTAAAAACACCTTTCTAAACAGTTTTGTTCTCCCACCACTTTCTTGATGCTGTATTTGTTTGGTAATCAATTGACGCAAAGTTTGTGTTATATAGAGGTGGTACATTGTCAGAGCATGTTAAGGTGTTAAATTTAGTGATCCATTGTAGCAAAATATAAGATATTGTTTGTTAGAACTAGCTATCTGACTGTAGTAGCTTGTAAGTTTGGTCATTATGTTGCACAAATATAAATATTTGTTACAAAGGCTTCACTTATCTTAAGAAATTGGTGTTAGTACTTCTTTCTAATGGAGTTCAATTTCAAAAACAGATTGTTTTCATCATCAGTCAACTCCATTGTTAAGGATTCCAGTTACCATGTTTTTCTTTTTTTTTTTTTTTTTTTAGTATTACCAACATCTGAAAACGAAACAAATGCTAAACTAGTAGTGAACAGTATAGTGAGAAGGCGTGACTTAGGTGATAGGTATGTAAATAGTGTTAATGAAAATATTAGATGGGCATGCCATGCTCTAAGAGCTATTTATGTGAACCTAGACAAGAAGCTGGACTACTCGTGCCTTGGCAAGGATGGTCTACATCTAAACAGAAAAGGGTCGTTTACACTGAGTGAAGCTATAAAAGATGTAATAGGTGTAGTATGTAAAAGTCGGGTAAATTAGAAACGTATGAAGAAGGTGAAAAGCATGTAGGCTTTGATAGCAATCCTCCTGAGAAAACAAATACTGGTGTAAATACTAGTTGTAAAATTAATAACAATAGTAAATTCAACCTATCAATCTTCCACCAAAACATCCAAAGCTTAAGGAACAAAAAGTGTAATATTGAAGTACTATTAACATCTGCTTTAAAAAACTCTACAGCAATTTGTTTAACGGAACATTGGTTGGGAGAAGATGAAACTGAGTATTTTAATATACCTAACTATGTGCTAGCATCTTCCTTCTGTAGGTCAAACAAGAAAAATGGTGGATCATGTATATATGTAAATAAATCAGTTAAATTTAGGGAGATTGTTATGTTTAAATACTTAAACCAGGAGGAACACTTTGAAGCCAGCATGTGTGAACTATTAAACAGCAAACTAATTCTTATTTGTGTGTACCGAAATCCCACAAGCAATACCAAAATTTTCCTTCAAAATTTAGAAATCATTTTAGACTTCTTTAAAAAGACAAAAAAATCTGTAATTATAGTAGGGGACGTGAATATAAACTATTTAACAGAAAACGCAAATAAAAAGCAGCTGCAAAATGTCTTTAATATGTATGGAATGGAAAACATAGTTAAATTACCAACCCGTGTCTCGAATTCGTCTTATTCTGCGATTGACCAAGTAGTGCTGAATATAAATAAGTGGAAATATGAAATTCAGATTTTTGACACAGCCCTGTCAGATCATTATGCACAAATGTTAAAATTAGTTGTCCCAGTAGATCAGCATAACCCAAAACAGAATGCAAAAAAAATATTCAAAAAGGTTAGACTTGCTAATGATGACAATCTAAGCTATCTAAATTTTCTATTAAGTAAAGAATCTTGGGAAAGCGTGTACACTGAGCGAAATCTAAACGATGCCATGAATGCATTTTTGGACACATTTGATTTTCACTTTGTAACAGCCATACCAATAGTTAAAGTAGCAATGAACAAGCTAGGTAATAAGTGGATCACAACAGGAATCCGCAAATCTGGTGATAGATTAAAATTCTTGAGCAAATTCATGAAGGAAAACAAGACTACACCGGATTTTAAGGCCTATTATGTAAAATATCGAAATATATATATATATATAATAAAGTTATAAGAGCAGCCAAAAAGTTACATAACGATGAAACAATAAATAAAGCAGTTAATAAAACTAAATCCATATGGCAAGTAATTAAGCACGAAATAAAAAATGGACCCAAATTGAAAGAAAATTACCATCTAGAAATTAATGGCCAAAAAGTAAGTGATCCTAAACAAATTTCGGAATTATTCAACCAGTTTTATTCAACTGTAGCGGAGAAACTGTTAAATACTCATTCTCTAGGAAAGAAGGAAAGATTAAGTGTAAAGAAAAATGAACATAGCATGTTTTTAATCCCAGTAACAGTTGAGGAAGTTAAAGATTTTATAAAAAAATTGAAGAATAAGAAATCAGTAGGAATAGACGGTTACTCTAACTGCGTCATAAAGCGTTGCTCCTTATTCCTAATTGAACCACTGACGTACTTGATAAATCTTTCACTTTCAAGTGGGACGTTCCCCAACAGGTTAAAAAAAGGTAAAGTGAAACCCATCTTTAAAAAAGGTAACAAAGGGGAGGTAGGAAATTACAGGCCAATTTCCATAATTTCAACTTTTGCAAAGATCTTCGAACAAATAATGTATAAAAGAGTAACAAGCTTTTTGGAAAAATTTAAAGTAATTAATGACAATCAAAATGGTTTTCGAAAAAATAAATCAACAAGTTCTGCACTGATGAATTTCATTGAACAAGTGTATGAAACACTAGATAGTAAACAACTAGGGATAGGCATTTTTTTAGATCTTACAAAGGCGTTTGACCTGGTTGATCACAAACTTTTACTAGAAAAATTATCCTCATATGGCATAAGGGGGTTAGCTTTAGATTGGTTCAGATCTTATCTGGAGAATAGAGAGCAATCGGTGGAAATAGAGTATTTTGATAGCGAAACGAGTGAAGTTAAAACTCAGATTTCAAGTAGCGCTATAATGAAATATGGGGTCCCTCAAGGTTCGGTGCTTGGACCTCTTTTATTTATAGTGTACATTAATGATTTGGCAGATAATGTAGAAAACAGAACCAATATAAATGTTACACTTTTTGCAGATGATACAAATATTTTTATCAAAGGGGTGAATAAGGAAGGGGCAGATGTACATATTGAAAATAATCTAAAATATATTCAAAAATGGTTTAGTGTCAATATGTTAATATTGAGTAAGGAGAAAACAGCAGCCCTAAGCTTCTATAATAAAATGAGTGGAAGTCAATTGTATCCAAAATTAATGCTGGGACAAGACCAAATACATTACGTACAAACTATCAAATTTCTGGGACTAATACTAGATGAAAATTTAAATTGGGAAACTGACATAGAGGCATTGACGAAAAAGCTTAGTAAAATGTGTTTCTTAATGAGGGCGATTACAGGCATGTCAAGCTTGAAAGTTCGGAGAATAGTGTACTTTTCATATATACACAGTTTGTTGGCATATGGTATAATTTTTTGGGGAAATTCTAAAGACAGTATAAAAGTATTCAGATACCAAAAGAAAATAATCAGAATCATAGCAGATGTCTCAAGCACAACTAGTTGTAAGCCATACTTCAGTAAATTAGGTATCTTACCACTGCCAAGTATATACATATATGAAACTCTTGTACATATGAAAGCAAGCCTAAGTTTATTCAAAACAAATTCTGAAATTCATATACACAACACTAGAACAAAGAATAATTTATTTGTGAAGTCACACAAAACAAAGATGTATGAAAATAGTTTCACATATGCTGGCTTACATCTTTTCAATAAGCTACCTGAATCTATAAAAAAGATTGAATCACAACATCAATTTAAGAAATTGTTATTAAACTTCCTTAGAGCCAATAGCTTCTACAGCGTGGATGAATTTTTAAATTTGTAAATATTTAGTTAGCTACCTTAATTATAAATATTGTACTTAGTTTTTAATTTGACGTGTCCTATAACATGTACATGTTTTAATGGATGAATCAATAAATCAAATCAAATCAAGAATCAACTGCTGGTATTTCAAAATTCATTACGCGATGTTTAATTTTTTAAATAAATATATTTTCCCAAACCATTAAATCTATCGGACCATTTAATTGTTTTAATAATTTAACTTCAGGATTTATTTCATGGGTAAATGACCAAAAATGATCTGCTACGGCCGATTTATCAGTTTGTTTTATACTTAATGTTATGAAAATGTTCTTTTGTTCTGGTTTCCATTAGAAATAAGTATTAACACCAATTTCTTAAGATAAGTGATAACAAATATTTATATTTGTGTAATATTTATTGCTTCACTGTAGCTAGCTTCATTTTCTACATAATTGGTCATTATATGTTTCTTGTAAGAAAATCCAATAGTTGTAATTTCATGAAACAGTTCACTGTTGGAAGCAATGTAGACTGTTCATGAAGCCTCTATGGTCATCGACAAGCTATTGTAAGTAAGAGACTACAAAAAACATTTTAATATGTAGGTTTCACACAAAGTCTACATTCGAGTGCAAATATGCTTTGCTTTTAATCACAGTGGACCAAATGTAATTTGTAAATTGTATGTGTGCATTGCAATGATGCTCCAATAGTGTCATTTGTAACTGACCCATTGTGCTGTAACAGAAGAAGGCAGTGAAACTGTTTGTTATTGCTCTCTGACATGCAACTACTTTTCTTTGACCTCTCTCTTTTCAGCTTCGTCTTCGTATCACTGCCACAGTTATGTTAATGTTAGCTCTTCAATAGATTGTGGCAGCTTGAGTTAAATTTTATACTTGGTAAATGTAATAGTGGAAACCTTGTTAAATGTTTTATATGATCTGATGAACATATTGTGTCACAGAAATTATAATTCAAATGAAATGGTTGTCTTTTCATCCAATGTACTAACATTTGCTATACTTTGTTAGGAGTACCTATGCAGTGTTTTAATTAGTTTTTATATGCACAGTTCATTGTCTATTATTGTCCATTAATGAAAACAACAAAAAGCTACATTATGCATGATTGGAGGAATTTAATAACAGTGACATCAAAATTAATTGAAAAAACTATTTGCAGTCAATTGTTTCAATTAAAAAGCTACATGTTAGTTTTGAACTAGGCTGCTACATTGTTGTGCTATGCTACTCCTCTATTATCTTTGTAAGTTATTTAGTTAACCCATTAATGCCCAGCAGTCTATTTATAGATCACTGTATATATTATTTAATTCTCAAGAGTTATTATCACCATTTGGGTCATCACGGAACTTATCTGATTATGTGAATACATTATCGTCTTTTAAAACTTTGCATATTGTGTAGCTTTTTTAATTTACAACAGAAAGGTGCTAATGAGTGCAGCATGTGTGTAAGTACATTATTTGTTGTTACGTTTCCCTACCAGCTTTCTCTACTATCATAAACTGTCGATAAACCATCATATTATCACATCAGACGAAGAATCTGTTGCTGTAAGCAATTCTAATGCTGAGAATATGAGCTGAAAGTCAAGTGATCTATTCATAGACCAGATGATTTTTGGGACACTGGGCAAATAAAAACGGAAACAAAATATATGGCTGACATCCAATAAAATGACTTTCCTGGGCTTATGGGCCATGGTCCAAAGGATGAAAATGCATTTTTAAATTCATTTTATTGGAATGACGCCAGCCATGAAAACGTAAGCATGTACATTGGGGCTGACATTATTTATGCTGAATTAATACATTATACATCTTTTTTCAATTAAAAATGTTGGGCATTAATGGGTTTAGGAACTAAACATGTATTCTTAGTTCCATTTAAGTCAAGACATTGCAGTTTATTCCTTGCCAGTTAACTTTGTGCTCACATAAATTTAAAAAGTTTAAATGTTATTATTTTTTATGCTATTCTAGATGGCAAACATTTTTTATGCTACCAGTAACAATTGTATAGTCAGTGTATATAACAATAATTACATTTCATTGTGGTTTCTTCAGTAGTCTTTGTTGAATAATGACCAAAAATATATTTTATCTAGTTGTTTAATTTTTAGAATAAAATTCTCTTTGTATCTTTTTATGTTTACTTTAAAATTATTTAAAAAAACATATTTAAAATCCGAAGCTAAATTACAATTAAATCATTTTACATAAATTACACAGTCGTGCACTTTTCCAGTTTTAATGAAAATAGGCTGCTCATATAAAATTCAAACATAGAAGTTTTCGTGTAACATGTGCCATTTTATGAAATTTGATACTTTTTATATCTTGGACACATATATAATTGCATTATTTTCAAAATTTATTTTGTGATTTCTGAGAAAACTGTGATAGGAAAAAACAAAAAAAAAAATAGAAAGCACCATTGAATTTAACACATCCAAGTTAGTTAATATGACCTCTCAGATCACAAATCTGCATGCTGTATTTATTTTATAATGGCATTGTTTTTATACAAAAAACAGTATTTTCAAAATTTATTTGGTATTTGTGAGAAAACCTTATGTGATAGAGAAAAATGGAATGCACCATTCAATTTAGCAATCAAAGTTTGTTAATATCACCTTTCAGATCGCTAACTGCGAAGAAAAACTATACTTTGCAGACAGCATTATGTCACTCAGCTGCCAAAGGCCACATAATATTCTGAGAGAAAGAACCGTATTACATAGTTAATGTATAATAAAACTTGTCAGGTTATAGTTCATGAGACTTTATAAACAAATGAATTCACCTATATCTGTTTGAGTATTCAAATGTAATGTGGCAGAAAAATTACTTTCTATTTCTCATGACTCCTATTTTTCTGTATATACTCGTCAATAAGTGCTTAGTTACATAAAATGGGAAGTGCCTTTCAAATGCAAGGGTGGTCTGAAAAGTTTCCGACCTAATAAAGATACAAGACTTTTTACAGAATTTATTTTTTTATTTTTTAACATAGTCTATTTGTAACTCTACGCACTTCTTCCAGTGATGCTCCCATCTCTGTAACCCATCCAAATAGTACTCAGCATTTTTCTCTGCAAAATAATTGTTCACGAAGGTGATTGTCTCTTCATTTGACGAAAATCTCTGTCCTCCGAGCCCAATTTTCAGAAGAGGGAACAAAAAGAAGTCACTTGGGGCTAGATCTGGTGAGTCAAGCAGTTCAAACCGTACCTTGTAGATTTTTGCCATTACAACCGCTGAGGTGTGAGACAGTGCGTTGTCTTGGTGAAACAGGATTTTCTTTTTCTGTAAATGTGGCCGTTTTTCTGCAAGTTCTGCCTTCAGCTTGTCAAGTAATGATACGTAGTATGCTCCTGTAATGGGTTTTCCTTTTTGAAGATAATTGATTAAAATAACTCCATGACTATCCCAAAAAACAGTCGCTATCACTTTCCCAGCCAAAAAAATACAGTTTTTGCTTCTTTTGAGTCGGTTTTCCCTTTACAGTCCTCTCGATTGTATTTTTGTTTCGGTTGTATAATGGCGTACTCAAGTTTCATCTACAGTAATTAATCAGCACCAAAACTCGGATTTATTGCACCTAAACTGCGCCAACAGAGCATTGGAAATGTTCATTCGAACACGTTTTTGGTCTAACATTAACAAAGGCGACACCCAATGCACGGATAGCTTTCTCATGTCTAAATGTTGATTTAATATGTGACAAACATTCTTTTGACATGTTTATAGTCTCTGCTATCTCTCTCACTTAAATTTGGCGATCGTCTAGCACCATTTGGTGAACTTTGGCAATGTTTTTGTAGGTAGTTGTAGCTTTTGGACGTCCCGAACGTTCATCGTCTCCCAAGCTCTTACAACCACGTTTAAATTCAGCTGCCCAAAATTTCACTGTGGTAAAAGATGGTGCAGAGTCCCCATACACAGAATCCAACTCATCTTTGATTTGCGTTGGCGTATTGCCTTTCAAAAACAAATATTTAATGACAGCTTGATACTCAATTTTGTCCATTTGCATAAAAACACTCACATCGACTCACTCAAATGACTGTTACATAACAACTGAACGTCCAAAATGGCTGAAACTTTGGTGAGTAACTCAACAGATGAACACGAAATTCACTAGCTTTCATTTACAAGTGCTGCTATCTTCATGTTGAGGTCAGACCACTCTCATATTATTCATGACAGTAATCTCTTGCTAAGCAAAGAATTGGAAACTTAAAGCATAATTGTCTGCTAAATGACAGAGGAACATATACCTATATTCATGCACTTGGAAAGGACTTGCTATATGGAATACTTCAAAATTGCTAATACTATGAAAAAGTTAAACACGTAATGTATATTTCATAAAAACTGTACCTGTTCAACTATTACAATAAAATATAATAATTGTGACACAAAAATTATAAATTCTTCAGGTCTAGTTTTGCAACACAAACATTGCCTCATCAGCCTTGTTAGTGAATTTTGTATCAGATATGTTGTTGTTGTTTTTTTTTTTTTTTTTTTTTTTTTTTTTTTTAATGCTTCTGCTTTTAATATTTATAGATATGTTGTTGTTTTCAAATGCTAGGCTTTGGCAATGAAGTCATTAATTCTCTTGCTCTCCATTATTTCTGTGTAGTGGGTCTGGCAGGTAGGGCTTCACAGGTTAGAAGATGTTCTTCAGTCATTTCCTCTTCTTTGTTGTCAAATGCTAGGCTTTGGCAATGAAGTCATTAGCTCTCTTGCTCTCCAATATTTCTCTGTAGTGGGTCCGGCAAGTAGGACTTCACAGGTTAGAAGATGTTCTTCAGTCATTTCCTCTTTGTTGTCAAATGCTAGGCTTTGGCAATGAAGCCATTAGCTCTCCTGCTCTCTGATATTTCTGTGTAGTGGATCCGGCAGGTAGGGCTTCACAGCTTAAAAGATGTTCTACAGTCATTTCCTCTTCTTTGTTTTCAAATGCTAGGCTTTGGCACTGAAGCCATTAGCTCTCTTGCTCTCCAATATTTCTGTGTAATGGATCCGGTAGGTAGGGCTACACAGGTTAAAAGATGTTCTTCAGTCATTTCCTCTTCTTTGTTGTCAAATGCTAGGCTTTGGCAATGAAGCCATTAGCTCTCTTGCTCTCCAATATTTCTGTGTAGTGGATCCGGCAGGTAGGGTTTCACAAGTTAGAAGATGTTCTACAGTCATTTCTTCTTCTTTGTTGTCAAATGCTAGGCTTTGGCTATGAAGCCATTAGCTCTCTTGCTCTCCGATATTTCTGTGTAGTGGGTCGGGCAGGTAGGGCTTCAGAGGTAGGAAGATGTTCTTCAGCCAGTTCCTCTTCTTTGTCGAATGCTAGGCTTTGGCAATGAAGCCATTAGCTCTCTTGCTCTCCAATATTTCTGTGTAGTGGGTCTGGCATGTAGGGCTTCACAGGTTAGAAGATGTTCTTCAGTCATTTCCTCTTCTTTGTTGTCAAATGCTAGGCTTTGGCAATGAAGCCATTAGCTCTCTTGCTCTCTAATATTTCTGTGTAGTGGATCCGGCAGGTAGGGCTACCCAGGTTAAAAGATGTTCTTCAGTCAATTCCACTTCTTTGTCAAATGCTAGGCTTTGGCAATGAAGCCATTAGCTCTCTTGCTCTCTAATATTTCTGTGTAGTGGGTCCGGCAGGTAGGACTTCACAGGTTGGAAGATGTTCTTCAGTCATTTCCTCTTCTTTGTTGTCAAATGCTAGGCTTTGGCAATGAAGCCATTAGCTCTCCTGCTCTCTGATATTTCTGTGTAGTGGTTCCGGCAGGTAGGGCTTCACAAGGTTGAAAGATGTTCTTCAGTCATTTCCTCTTCTTTGTTGTCAAATGCTAGGCTTTGGCAATGAAGCCATTAGTTCTCTTGCTCTCCAATATTTCTGTGTAGTGGGTCCGGCAGGTAGTACTTCACAGGTTAGAAGATGTTCTTCAGTCATTTCCTCTTCTTTGTTGTCAAATGCTAGACGTTGGCTATGAAGACATTAGCTCTCTTGCTCTCCAATATTTCTTTGTAGTGGTTCTGGCAGGTAGGGTTTCACAGGTTAGAAGATGTTCTACAGTCATTACTTCTTCTTTGTTGTCAAATGCTAGGCTTTGGCAATGAAGCCATTAGCTTTCTTGCTCTCCAATATTTCTGTGTAGTGGGTCCGGCAAGTAGAACTTCACAGGTTAGAAGATGTTCTTCAGTCATTTCCTCTTTGTTGTCAAATGCTAGGCTTTGGCAATGAAGCCATTAGCTCTCTTGCTCTCCAATATTTCTGTGTAGTGGGTCCGGTAGGTAGGGCTTCACAGGTTAAAAGATGTTCTTTAGTCATTTCCTCTTCTTTGTCAAATGCTAGGATTTGGCAATGAAGCCATTAGTTCTCTTGCTCTCGAATATTTCTGTGTAGTGGATCCGGCAGGTAGGGCTTCACAGGTTAGAAGATGTTCTTCAGTCATTTCCTCTTCTTTGTTGTCAAATGCTAGGCTTTGGCAATGAAGCCATTAGCTCTCTTGCTCTCGAATATTTCTGTGTAGTGGATCCGGCAGGTAGGGCTTCACAGGTTAGAAGATGTTCTTCAGTCATTTCCTCTTCTTTGTTGTCAAATGCTAGGCTTTGGCAATGAAGCCATTAGCTCTCTTGCTCTCCAATATTTCTGTGTAGTGGATCCGGCAGGTAGGGCTTCACAGGTTAGAAGATGTTCTTCAGTCATTTCCTCTTCTTTGTTGTCAAATGCTAGGCTTTGGCAATGAAGCCATTGGCTCTCTTGCTCTCTAATATTTCTGTGTAGTGGATCCGGCAGGTAGGGCTTCACAGGTTAAAAGATGTTCTTCAGTCATTTCCTCTTCTTTGTTGTCAAATGCTAGGCTTTGGCAATGAAGCCATTAGCTCTCTTGCTCTCTAATATTTCTGTGTAGTGGATCCGGTAGGTAGGGCTTCACAGGTTAAAAGATGTTCTTCAGTCATTTCCTCTTCTTTGTTGTCAAATGCTAGGCTTTGGCAATGAAGCCATTAGCTCTCTTGCTCTCCAATATTTCTGTGTAGTGGGTCCGGCAGGTAGTACTTCACAGGGTAGAAGATGTTCTACAGTCATTTCCTCTTCTTTGTTGTCAAATGCTAGGCTTTGGCTATGAAGCCATTAGCTCTCTTGCTCTCGAATATTTTTGTGTAGTGGGTCCGGCAGGTAGGGCTTCACAGGTTAAAAGATGTTCCACAGTCATCTCCTCTTCTTTGTTGTCAAATTCTAGGCGTTGGCAATGAAGCCATTAGTTCTCTTGCTCTCCAATATTTCTGTGTAGTGGGTCCGGCAGGTAGTACTTCACAGGTTAGAAGATGTTCTTCAGTCATTTCCTCTTCTTTGTTGTCAAATGCTGGGCTTTGGCAATGAAGTCATTAGCTCTCTTGCTCTCCAATATTTCTGTGTAGTGGGTCCGGCAGGTAGGACTTCACAGGTTAGAAGATGTTCTTCAGTCATTTCCTCTTCTTTGTTGTCAAATGCTAGGCTTTGGCAATGAAGTCATTAGCTCTCTTGCTCTCCAATATTTCTGTGTAGTGGGTCCGGCAGGTAGGGCTTTACAGGCTAGAAGATGTTCTTCAGTCATTTCCTCTTCTTTGTTGTCAAATGCTAGGCTTTGGCAATGAAGTCATTAGCTCTCTTGCTCTCCAATATTTCTGTGTAGTGGGTCCGGCAGGTAGGGCTTTACAGGCTAGAAGATGTTCTTCAGTCATTTCCTCTTCTTTGTTGTCAAATGCTAGACTTTGGCAATGAAGTCATTAGCTCTCTTGCTCTCCAATATTTCTGTGTAGTGGGTCCAGCAGGTAGGACTTCACAGGTTAAAAGATGTTCTTGTCGTTTCCTCTTCTTTGATGCACAGGGGACAATTTGGACTTGTATAAATTGCTATTCTGTGTAAGTGTTTGGCCAAATAATCATGTTCTGTAAGTAATCTAAAATTTGCTACTGCAGCGTTATGTGGGATCTCTGGAATAATTTCTGGATTTTTAATTAAAATGTTCGATTTTTTATCTTTGGCTTTGTTAGATATTGATTGGTTTTGTTTGTTTTTATATTTGCTTTTGATTAATCTCTTTTATGGATGTAAAGGGTAAGTTTTTACTTTTGTTCTGAATTAAATTTGCACCTTTTTTGGCAAGAAAATCAGCTGATTCAGTTCCAGCAATTCCACAATGTGCAGGTATCCACTGTAATATAATTCTTTTCTGTAGTTTTTGAAGTTGTTGGATCATTTTGTGACACTCTTTAATTTGGATTGACCTCATTTTATATGAACTTATTGCACATAGCGCTGCTTTAAAATCAGAAAGTATGACAGCATTTTTTAATTTATCTATTCTGTATAGAAGGTGTTGAAGTGAAATATGAATAGCCGTTACTTCTGCATCAAAATTTGTTGTGTGGTATCCTGCTGGTTGATAGAATGAGAACAGTGCACACTCAATTCCTGCTCCTGAGTTGTTGTCCAAGTTAGATCCATCTGTGTAGATATGTAACCATTCTTCAGGTGGGTATCTATTGTTCACAGTTTCTAATGCTAGTGCTTTTAGGACAGGTTTGTAAGTTTCAGATTTTGTAACTATTTGTTCTAAATCTAATTGAATATTAATTGGTTCAAAAGTCAGTGGGTTTTCTTGATTAAAATTGATCTGTTTTCTTTAGAATTAGGAAGATTCAGATCTGTTTTCAATTCCACAACTTTGTGTAGGAAACTTGTTTGTAAAGCAGAGGGATTATTAACAGTGAAGTATTCTTCAGTTTTGAGTTTGATTAATGAGTCACTATGTTTACACTCAACTTCACTTACTATGTTGTTGTATAATAGAAACGTTTTTTTCAAGATCATTCGATCTCATCCTCAGCGTTTGGTGACTAAATGAACATTCTTCTTTTTTGGACATCATGATAACTAGAAATCGTCATGGTGTAGATTTTGGAATATACAGGAAGCCCACAGACATAGATAATTATATAAAGAAAAATGAATACAACCCAGTTTCACATCAACTAGCTGCCTTTAGAAGTCTAATTCACCGGCTATACAACATTCCACTGAGTAAGGAGGAATTTTTGAAAGAAGAACAACACATAAAAGACATAGCGGTATTAAATGGATTCAACCCATCCATCATAAGGAACATGGTGAATAGAAAGGAAAAACAGAAGATAATATCAAAAAATACCACTCTCACACCACTTAAAAACACAAATTGGCAATATAGAAAATTCGCCTACCATCCATGGGCTTTTAGAACATTTTAATGAATCTTCAAAAGACTAAACTTAAGAGAAACTTGTTAACTTGTTAACCAGGCAAAAAGAACACCGGAGGAACATTAACTTGAAACAAACAGAAAAATCTGCAGTTTCATACCATTTTTGGACAGAAAACCACAACACTGGCCATAACATCAAACTGTTAAAATCTTTAAGTACACCCATAGAACTGGATATTTGGGAAAAAATATTCATAACCAAAAACTGGGATAAAGTTATAAATTTTGAAATCCTGGCATTAAATGAAGTATTAAAATTTAGTGCCCCTAACACCAGATGGCAGAGGGATCGGAGAACCGTAATAGTGGAGGAAGAAGAATGTTCATTTAGTCACCAAACAGCTGAGGATGAGATCGGATTATCTTGAAAACGTTTCTATTATACAACAACATAGTGAAGTTGAGTGTAAACATAGTGACTCATTAATCAAGCTCAAAAGCTTGTGTGTGTTTTCATCTTGATTGGTTGTAGTAATCTTTTCTCCCATTTTGTTGTTTTTAACCTCAACATTTTTTTCATGTTGTATTAGTGCCTGCTCCTCTAAAGTTAGATGTATTGGATAGTTCCGAGTTAAGGCTTGCATTGTCGTGATTGGAGTTGATTTTGCTGCACCGGTTATTAGTCGCAGGGCTTGATTTTGGCATGCTTCTAGCTGATTTATGTTAGAACTGTTTGCTGTAATTATTACACATCAGAAATGTAGAATCTCACTAAAGAACACATCATTGTAAAATAAATGATCAATTTGTTATAATAAATCAAATTTCAAAATCGTTGCATAAGAACTAGCTTTTTAAAAATCTGCATTACCTATTATATCCTATGGAAATGTGTAATGAAAGTTAATCTCAATTAACAAGTAGGTGGGAGAATAAGCTTTTGCAAGTGTAGTTTGTAGAAGAGTGAGTAGAAAAAGTAACATTACTTCAATACTTTTTTGTCTTGAAGTAACATTGATATAACTTAATGTTGGAGACGTAAATTAAAAAAAAAAGAGAGACAGATTCCCAGACCATAACGCCACCTCCATGTCTTACTGTTGTTTGCAAATTGTGAAGATCTAGTGCAGTATTCGACTTTCTGCACACTCTTATTTCATTACGAAATGTATTAAATTTACTTTTGTCCAAAAAATATAACTTTTTCCAAGAATGCTCTGTCCTTTCTTACACATTCCTTTGCAAATATAGCCTGTTCTTTTTATTTTGTCTGCTTCTTTTTAGGTACCCTGGAACGGAATCCAGTACGACTCATTAGTCATCTTATGGTCTTGGATGTTAAGTGTTTCCCACACTGTTCTTCTATATAGGCAGCAATTTTAGAGGAGGCAATTTGTGGGTTTTTTCTTCACAATTTTCATCACTTGTCTTTGTTCTTAGAATTAAGTTTCTGTAGGCGGCCCACTCTATGTTTATTCATTAACATATTGCTTTCTGTAAAATGTTTGACACTTTGCACTGTAGGACTTCTACCTACAGTATGATCTATTTCAGAATATTAATGTTTTCTGTTTATGTAAATCAACTATCACCTTTCTTAAATCTAGATTTTGCTTTACTTTGCAACCCATTTTAACCCTCTTAACACCATATAACACAACTAGCTGCAGCACTGCAACTGTAAATGAAGTAATTTTGTGAGTTAACCAGATAGTCAGTTTTTCTGTTTACCATTGCTTTACAAAAACTTATGTCCTGTTCAAAATGCCACCCTGAAGAACAATCATATTTTTATATTTTGTAGAATGCTGTAAATATATTGCCAATACATCAGTATACTAATAGGATGTTTGAAGTTCATATGTATGACAAGTGTTTGCATTTTTAAAAGTGGAAATTGCAAAAATAAAACGGTTTCCTTATTTTTGGTAACTGTGTGAATACTTATGTCCATGACCAAATATAATAGGACCTATCTGATGAAATTTAATTTTTATTTGTAGACGCTCTTTAGTGTGGTTCTCAACATTCCAATGGGCATTAGTTCGAGTGTCTAGGTTGAGAAAACGTGGAAAAACCAGTGAAGGGTTAAATAAGCCCTTTATGAGTAAAGGGAAACCTGATGAGTGTCAAGACTATATATCCCTTTCTTGTCATTGCTTTATTATTCCCGAATATGCAGTTTTGTGCAATATTTTAGAAATTATACTAAAACAAACTTTAGCCGGTGAAGTAAACTGCCGAAGAGAAACTTGAAGATTTCAGCTATTGACTTGTATACATTTTTCAGAAAGTTAAGATATACACATATATACATAAGTATGTATAGTTATGTAACAAAACTATTTTATCAACTGGCTAACTGGACAATTTACTAGGAATTAAGACTGATTTAAAACATTTTTGCGTTACTGTAAATAAAATTGATTATTACGAATTGCCAACCTTCACGTTTAAACACAAAGGGATTACGGAAATTTGAGGTCTTACGACACTAATTTCAGGACATAAAGCCTAAAGTATATTTCTGAAATCTAGTTGAAACTTTTCAGTTCATTGAAGTAATTAATATTAAGTGTTATAGCAACCCTAAATTTGCAGCAGTTGTCAGTTATGCTATAAATGTTCATTACATGGTTGGTGTGTGTGCCGTTGGCTGAAGTTGTTTACGGGACGCGAAGAATTTTCTGTAACAAAAACGTTTTAGGTTGTACAGAAATGTGAATGAAAATAACATTAAAACGTGTGATTTATATACTTTGTTTAATTTCAATACGCTTACGTTGGAATATTCACCAATATTAACAAGTACCAAAGTGTAAACCTGTGGTTACGTTCCTGTTTATCTCGCTTGGGGAGGTTACGCTATAAGGTAAGATTGAAGCATAGATATATTTATTTTAAAACTAATTTTATTTAACAAATATAATTTTTCCTTACGTTAAAATACGTGCCGTACTGTTAATAGCTGTTTGCAGTTGTGTAGGAGCCAAAATCGTATAGCTTTACATTGAAATTATAGGTAGAAAGTGAGCCTGAAATAACGAAAATTTGTATTTACAAGCGTGTTGCTACGTCACAGTAGCCCGTGTTTGAATCATACTTTATACGTCATATAATTTGTCAACATTTGTATTGTAAAAGAACACCTGGTTAGGCGAGGAAATCTAAATATCTTCGTGGCTTTTAAATACACAATGAACGGGGTATTGTCCAACGCCATATTTTGTTTTTTGAAGCGCGTAGGTCAAAGCACTGACAAGTTGGCGGACAGTTCAGTATAAGCCTAAATATATTGTCGTGGATACTATGAAAGCTACATCACATAACTCAGTCAGTTAAAATATTGGTATTTATATTGGACACTAATGTATAGGCTAAGGTGAAACCATATTTAAAATATTAACCTCCACCATAGACCTCCACTGACGGAATTCAAAACGGATATTTCATGTCGACACTCGACAGCAGAGCTACCATGAGATTCCCGAACCGTAAGGAGAGTGTGTCATTACGATATTTGTTTCTTTAATTAAGCCCTTTAACCGTTCAAATCTTATAGGACGGTGAATGAAATGGGTGAAATGTAACTTAAATGAGTCCAAGGCCCATAAGGGCTTAGAGTTACCGACACTCATATTTAAGGCTAAGAGAAAAACCCCGAAAATACCTTATCTGGACACTCACCCTGACCTGCCCTCCTCGGTAGCGTAGATGGTATCGTCTCTGCCTCACGTTCAAGAGGTCCCGATTTCGAATCTCGGTCAGGGTGAGTTACCTGGTTTAGGTTTTTTCCGGGGTTTTCCCTTATCCTGAAAGACGAATGCCGGGCAACTCTAAGCTTTACGGGCCCTGGGCCCATTTGAGCATCATTCACCCATCCCATCCATCGATGAGGACGGAAAATTAAAAAAAAAAAAAAAAAAAAAAAAAAAAAAAAAAAAAAAAAAAAAAAAAAAAAAAACTCACCCTGACCGAAATTCAAACGTGAAGTAGATACGGTACCGCATACGCTACAGAAACGGGCTACAATAATTTTATTTACATGGAAAGCCGAACGTCCGCATTTCGAACCCCAGCTAATTAAACTTAATTAATTAAACTTCCACTTTGTATATCAGAAGGTATAAAACAATGTAAAAAGCATACCTGCCCAGTTTCTAATAAATTACTTACTTTTATCACTGCCTGACAAAGCAAAGATTAATTTCCGGCTTGTGTAAAATGGAGATTCTATTGATTTGCTTCTGTTTCAGTAAAATAATTTGTAGCACTATAAAAGCCTTGGAAGGTTTTATTCTTGAGAGATTGAGAAGCTTATGGTTCGAAAAATTCTTATATTGAAGATGTGAATTTGTAGGAGGATTTGATTAAATTCTGCATATTTTATAGAGTGAACATACACATACATCTTACCATTTAGGAGCCTTTCTGAATGCTCCAAAAGATGTGAAAGCAGTACATGATAAATTAGATAAGTAATGTATTACTAGATCTGCATTAACAAGTCTAATTCATTATAAACTAAATGGAGCATATTGCCATGAAATCCATCACCAACAGATTTGTTTGCTGTATTAATAATTTGCAGTTTTTTTTCCAGTAATCCTAAGTGGCATTGCAGTTGTGGCATAGAATTCTAATTGAATTTTAGCATCTTTGCGAATCCTCTTATGAATAAATAAAAATAAAAAACTTACATAAAAAATAATAGCTATAACCCAATTATACATAAGCATGCAATAATAAACAGCCTTACACACAGACTAGTCAACATACCCATGGATAGATTAGATTGATTTGCATTCAGTAGGTTCACTTGTAGCCAGAAAAGGCTGTGAACATTGAACATGTCCAGAGGTATAAAGTTTAATAGCATATATATGTACAAAAGTTAACATAAGACACATATTATAGTATACAGGCAATATGAACAACATTATGGAAAACAAAGGAGGGATAATTATATATGACGCATTTTTAATTCAGCTTTCACTTGGCTTATGCCAGTACATCTCAACCTTTTTGCAATGGATACCATTCTTGTTATTTCTTAAATACATATACATTAAAAATATGCTTTCAACATGCATCAAAGATTTATTGGTAATGATTTGTCATTGGAACAGTTCGATACTGCTTACAGAGCTACAGAAGCATATCAAGATAATTTGTCATTCAGATAATCTTGTACAGATTAAAAAGATTATGAGCAAAGGTACTCTCTAACAGCTTTTTTAAAAGCACAGAAATTATCAATTTTTGCTTTAAGAACATTAGGAAGTGCGCCAAATATTTTGATGGTTTCATAATACACACCTTCCTGGAAGCAAGAAAGTTTAGCACTGGGATAATGGATATTATACTTTTGTGTAGTGTTTATTCCGTGAATTACATTATTTGTTGCAAGTAAGGCATGATTGCATACAAAGAATATTAGGATCGAGAATATATACATGCAAGGAAGAGTTAATATCTTCAATCTTCTAAAAAGATCTTTATGGGAGCATCTGTTGCGAGTGTTAGTAATGATTCTTATAACTTTCTTTTGCATAAGAAATATTTTTTTACTTTCTACTGAGTTGCCCCAAAATAATAAAGAAGAATAGTTCAAAGAACAAAAAGCCATACTACACATAGCAGAAGGAAAGGGATACAACAAAAGTCTGGTCTTTAAGAAAATTAGAAAAGCTAAACTAAAGAAAATCATTAAGAAAGCAACAGCATATTCTGTTCATTCACATATCACCCAAAAACATTTAATGAATTTAAAAAGATCTTTAAAGAACAAAATATAATCTTGGCACCTACTAATGGACACTCAATTTTAAAATTGCTAAATTCAAAAACAAAAGATGAAATCCCATCAATTAACAGATACGGAATATACCAAATAAGTTGTAAAAATTGTTGAAACAGTTATTTTATGTTGTCCCCAAAGAGTTTCAAATATTGTATTATGTGAGGTTATGTAGAGTGAGTCACGCACAGAGAAGCTATGTAAGTGGAAATGACGTCACAAAAGTGTGGAATAACAAACTTATTTGTGATTGGTGTGACGCGTATATCGTAAAACGTGGACCAATCAGATATAGAAGATTTTACGTTGCCATGGAGGATATTCAATATTCCTCTAGAGGGATCGAACTATTAGCGAAATGCTAATGTGTAGAAGAAGCGGAACCGGTCATTCTTCTCCTAACAGTCGCCGTGAACAAATGTAAGGTTCTCTTCTTAAACGCCGTTGTGTGCGGAAGAGTATAAGTTTATTCTCGTAACCATCATCGATTATAACTAGATAATCTTTATATTAAATATCATCGCTAGAAGACTCACAATTTAATTATTATACACGGTAGTAAAAAAACGTATAAAACTTTTGATTCTTGCACGCATCCAGATAAACGCGTCACATCAAGTGAATCTTGTGTAAGAATAGTGTTATAAATGTTGTATCATACATTTTGTTCGAACTGGTGTTAATTGAAGTAAGGAAATAAAAGTTTCTACATTATTTAATACAGAGGAAAATGATTACTCATTTTACGTAAAATTTCCTTCCGCCGTACCACCCCTGTAAAAAGAAGATATCTAGCTCAACCGACTGAAGCCACGCCGAGGTAAGCTGGGACTTCAAGAATCATCAATTCCAACCCTGTTCCAAATGATCACCTCAACGAGGGGCATAATTCGCCATCCTTCTACACGATTCGACATAAATCCAGTTCCAAAATGGCGCCCAACTGTATGGCTCGAATAGGCAGAAGGAGGATTACACCACAGGAGAATAAATAGTGTAATGGACAGGTAACTTCGAATCAAGAAAGAAGAAAGAAGAAAAGTGAGTACGGAAAATCTTAATAGATAATTAATAGAAAAAGTGACAAAATTATAATTTTCATTTTTTTATGTTATTAAGAAAGGGAAAAATATTACCTAAAATGGAAGGTAAAAAAATTAACAGACAATAAGAATAAAAATGTTGGGGAAGGAGTGGAAAGACTAGTTAGTGATAAGAGAGCAGAAATACAAGAAGTCAGGGAAGTAGTGGAAGGAATGAGTAGTGATGATGCAGGAACAAGTAGAACAGAAATTATGCAGAGTAAAGGTAATGAAATGATAATAGACAGGTTAGAGAAAATGATGAGTAATTTTGATGCTAAAATGGATAGTTTTAGACAGGAAATAAGACAGGAAATAAAACAAAATTCAGAAAATTTAAATAGTTTTAGACAGGAAATAAATGCTAAGGTAGATCAAAATTCAGAAAAGGCAGATCAAAATTTAAGGCAGGAAATGAGTAATTTAAATGCTAAGGTAGATCAAAATTCAGAAAAGGTAGATCAAAATTCAGAGAAGTTAGAAGCTAGGATAGATCAAGGTTTAGGTAACCTGAGAAATGAAATTGAGAAAGGAAGAGAAGAGTGTAGAGAAGGCATAAAATCTTTAAAACAGAAAATAGAATCTCATGATGGAGAAATGTCTAAGTTAAAAGAGATGTTTCAGGAAATGAAAATAAGTCAGGAAAATGTAGTAAAAGATATAAGAAGTGAATTGGCTAAGGAGTCAGAAATCCTTAAGCAACAACAAGTAGAATTTGTAGAAAAACAAAAAGTAGAAATAGGGGAATTAGAGAATAGAATAAGACAAGAAATAGATGTAGTCTTATTAGATAATTCACGGAAATACCATGAGGAAAATATTGAAATACAGAATAATTTTGTAAGAGAGGTAAATAGTATCAGAAATGATGTTAAACTAATTGCTACTGAGGTGCAAACACAACAAGATGAACTAAAAGTTAAATATGATGAAGTCAGTAAGTTGAATAGTGAAATGATTACAAGAATAGATTTGGCACAGGAAAGTTTTGAGAGAGAGAAAGAAAACATTAGCAAGCTGAATCAAGTTGTGATTGCATTACAGGCAAGCAAAATTTCTGAGAACCAGAGGGTAATAAAATCTAAGAATATTACATGTATTGACTCACCTGGTAATTCAGGTAATATTGTACAAAACTTAGAGAATTATTTGGAGAGTGACGATACAGAATCTTTGTCACCTGATTGTGAAGTAAATGGTAATGGACAAATACAAAACATGCACACACATACACAGTTACACAGTCAAGGTAACACAAATTGTACAAATTATTTGTTGCATGACATAAGTCCACCTACTTTCGAAGAAGAATCGGGAGACAATCCCAAAATATTTCTAAAGGAATTAGAAGAATATTTTAAAATTAAAAAGATTCCAAATGAATTTAGGATGATGATTGTTAAAAGGTGTTTGAAGAAAAATGCTTTAGAATGGCTGAGGTTAACACTAGCATCACATGAAACGTATAGTATGTTTAGGAATGTGTTTATAAATAGGTTCTGGGGTCCAGAAAGACAGAGAAGAATTAAAGTCGAACTGGCCACTGGTAAATTCGAGTTCAAGAAGGGTGTGTCCATGACAGAATATTTCCTAAAACTTGCTAACAAAAGTAAACTTGTGAATCCAGATATGTCAGAAACCGAGATCGTGAATATGCTAATACGACATTATCCACCGCACATTAGAAACCACCTAATTGTGGCTAAGCCCGTCGACTTTACTGATATGATTGAGTTATTATCAGAATTTGAGGCTCATAACCTTAATTCTGATTCTACTCATAGTCAAGTTGATCCTGACAAGACTCATATAGAACAAAAGCAAGTAAATAGACAGGAAGTAAGACCAACATTCAGGGAAAATCACAACCATACTAACCAAAACCAAAATAGTTTTAACCAAAATTGGGGCGGGGCACGTTCAAGAGACAACTATGAACGAAGAGAGTACAACCCCAGAAAGACATATGAATCGGTAGTGCCAGGTATAGGAAGGAGAATTCCAAATACTCCTAGGAGGAATTATAATAATGACCAACCTGTGGGAAATGTGAGGAGTAATCAGGTGAATCAACTGAGGTTTTACAGGGGAAATAACTTAAGAACGGGTTATCAAAGTAGAGGAAGAGGAACTAGCATCGAAGACTCTTCATTAAGAGATTTTGGGGGTCCTAGGTTTGAAAGGGCAGACAATAACCTAGAAAGGACACGGACTCAGGGAATAGAAGGAGAAATAAATAACGGTAGTACCAACCCAACTGCTAGTGTAACTACCGACCGCACTAATGCGGAAAACTGAGTACCAAATCATTTTGTGCCTTGGAAAGTGGTTCGGTAGAAATGACACAGGGCAAAATCAAAATTCAAAATTTACCAGAAGATAAGCTCACTCTCTCCAGAAGTAAAGATCGGGAATTAGTAAATCCACCTCAGATTAACCTTCGTATAGGCGATAGCGAATATAAAGTATTGATAGACACAGGAGCTAGTTCATCAGTAATAAGTGAGAACTTATTCAAGGAATTACTATCCAAGTTTAGGATTGAATATTTAAACGTGTGTAATGTATACTGTAGCACAGCTATTGGGAAAAAGAAAGATAAAGTTAAATATCAAGCGTTAATTCCTGCGCGAATAGATGATTGGAATTTCAATTTTATCGTATTGGTAATACCAAACTTAGCTCGTGATATTATTATTGGCAATGATGTATTGTATGGTTGGCAAAGTGTGATAGATTTCGAAAAACATGAAATGAAGGTCAAAGGAGATAATGAAGTAATAAAAATAAATTTGTTAGAAGAAATTATATTAAAAGAGGATGAGAAGGATAGTATAAATAATGATAGGCTTTTTGTAGAAAATATAATATTATACGAAGAAGATATAATAAATAATGAAGAAGATGATAGTGGTAAAGAAAATTTACTTTTAAATAATAAAGAAAATGAGACGTTTGACCTTGGAGATCATTGTTGCCAAATAAACACATTAAATACCGACACCGAGCGAAAACAAGAAGAGGAAGAAATGATATTCCAAAGAACTTTGAAAGAAAAGTTAGGGAAAACATACAATTTAAATCACGCGCAAAGAGAACAGTTGAGGTTATGTATACTAAAGAACAGGAACGTTTTTAGTACGAAACCTGGATTGTGTAATAAGTACATACATACATTTAAGGTGAACGACATTGCTCCTTATACTCATAAAAGTAGATCTGTGCCTATCGCTATTAGATAACAAGCATCTGAAGTAATAAACGATATGCTAGAAAATGGAGATAAAATTTTAAAAGATTGGATACCAAAGTATGGGCCAATAAAGGCAATATTATCAGACAACGCAACGGTTCACCGGAGTAAATTGTTTACTTCAGAGATGAAGAACAATAATATTAAGATGTATTACTCTTCAGCATATTTTCCCCAAGGAAATCCTTGCGAGAGAGTGATGCGTGATTTAGGCTTGTATTTCAGAATTCTGTGTCATTCTAACCACCGAGGCTGGTACAAATACTGCCATATTATTGAGAAAATCATTAACAATACCCCAAACTCTACTACCAAATTTTCACCAATCGAATTAATGACTGGACTACAACCTGAACCTCTAGTAATAAAAGCACCAACAACCTTAAAAGTAGATGAAATGGAATTGAATGAAGAAGAAAAGTGTGCTGAAGCATTTCGAAGAATAAAAGAAAAAGCAGAGAAAAGATTATCAAAGATACAAAGAAAAGGAGCGAAATGGAATCCTGAAATAAATGATAAAGTTCTCGTAAAGACATTTAATATCTCCAGTTCTAAAATCAAATCCTATTGGAGAATGAATTTGTTATATAAAGGTCCATATAAAATAGTAAGAAAATTTGGGGATCATACGTACGAATTAAGAGACGATGATAATAAAATGATAGGAAAATATCACAAAACACTTTTAAAACCATTCAAAAGCCTTGACACTCACAAGAATAAATAATTTAAAAAAAAAAATAATAATAATAATATGTTTATGAATTACTGAAAAATGTTTTGTTTATTATTATTGTGTTCGAATAATTTCTGATTTTATATTGTTATTTTAAATTGTATTAATTGTTCATTGTTGTAATAATGTTTAATTATTGGGGCATTCTTCAGAATATATGGAACAATATTATTGGGAGATTTAAGTTAATTTTCCATATATTCTGAAGAGGGGCATCTGAAACAGTTATTTTATGTTGTCCCCAAAGAGTTTCAAATATTGTATTATGTGAGGTTATGTAGAGTGAGTCACGCACAGAGAAGCTATGTAAGTGGAAATGACGTCACAAAAGTGTGGAATAACAAACTTATTTGTGATTGGTGTGACGCGTATATCGTAAAACGTGGACCAATCAGATATAGAAGATTTTACGTTGCCATGGAGGATATTCAATATTCCTCTAGAGGGATCGAACTATTAGCGAAATGCTAATGTGTAGAAGAAGCGGAACCGGTCATTCTTCTCCTAACAGTCGCCGTGAACAAATGTAAGGTTCTCTTCTTAAACGCCGTTGTGTGCGGAAGAGTATAAGTTTATTCTCGTAACCATCATCGATTATAACTAGATAATCTTTATATTAAATATCATCGCTAGAAGACTCACAATTTAATTATTATACACGGTAGTAAAAAAACGTATAAAACTTTTGATTCTTGCACGCATCCAGATAAACGCGTCACATCAAGTGAATCTTGTGTAAGAATAGTGTTATAAATGTTGTATCATACATTTTGTTCGAACTGGTGTTAATTGAAGTAAGGAAATAAAAGTTTCTACATTATTTAATACAGAGGAAAATGATTACTCATTTTACGTAAAATTTCCTTCCGCCGTACCACCCCTGTAAAAAGAAGATATCTAGCTCAACCGACTGAAGCCACGCCGAGGTAAGCTGGGACTTCAAGAATCATCAATTCCAACCCTGTTCCAAATGATCACCTCAACGAGGGGCATAATTCGCCATCCTTCTACACGATTCGACATAAATCCAGTTCCATTGTGAAAAATGCTACATAGGTCATACTAAAAGAAACCTAAAAACTTGGGTCAAAGAGCACTCTAGAAACATCAGAATGAAACAAAAAGATAAGTCAGCAGTAGCATTTCATTTTTGTAATGAAAATGGTAGCATTGATCCAAATCCAAAATTATTAAAAAGAGTTATAAGCCAAAATAAACTAACATGGGAGAACATATTCATATGGAAAAATAAGGACCGCGTAATGAACTTTGAAATGTCACCAGTAGATAATTTGAAAAAGAAGTTCATAGTTCCACCACCAGAGAGAGGAGAGCAGACAACAGATGCCAGTTGGAGAGAGATTGCAAAATGGAGGCGAATGCCTTTGAAACTAGTCCCTCGATAATATAAAAAAATAAGTGATGAGTATCAATAAGCTGACTACAAATAGTTTTTATGATTAATTTTGACGTCACTGTTACTAAATTCCTGCAAACACACATAACATTATTATGTTTCATTGAACAGTGTTGAAAGCTGCTCACTTGTTCTAGGTGAATGACCTTTGGCAAAGGTACAGTAAGCTAGTCTACCCTTGAAAAACAGGTCAGCAAATAGTTTCAGTTATGTTAACAAACAGCTCTGCTTCTGTGTACTCTTGAGTACAGCTGACTGCAAAGTTTTGTACTGTACTGGTTAATGCCATTGCCAGTGTTTTTACAAGAGCTACTTGTTAGTATGATAGTGTCAAAACTAAAAGGAAAAAGCCTAAATAGTCAAATTCACAAAATCATTGCTAATGTTTATGACTACAAGAAGGAAGAAGCCAAACATAAAGATCAATTTTCTCCAAAGTATTTTAGGGAAATTCAGAAGGTCCAAGAAATTGTTGCTTCAGCTATCAAGACTGCACACAGCAGTTCACAGAATTATGGGAGAAAAATGGAATAATGAAGGGGAAGAACTTCTTTTGATACTCTGGGAAATACACAGTGTCCTTTAAAACAGTTACTGAAATTGGCAATTTTGATAAGGCCGTGATTTCATGCACTGTAAACAATTTCTATACTGAAGAGAACACTGCTCCTGCAACAAAAATACTGTCGCGAATCCATTATTACGACTGGCGGCGTACGCGCTAAAAGGGTTCGCGCGGAGCGATAGCGCGGCTTGTTTACACAAAGGAAGTGATAGGCAGCACAGTGTGGAAATAGCCTATAGATAAAGATAACGCGGGGTTAAAAGGCTTGCCGGTACAGATAAAGTTTCACGTCTAGAACGTCCGTGTTTCGTCTAGTAACAGAACTTTCGATTTCTTGATTGTTACAGAACAGTCACGAATTATTAATGAGGCATATATAAGAGATTGTGACACTCCAGCGGGGAGAGTAAGTAGTCGTAATGAGAGAGTATATAGTCGCCCTGCTGGAACGGTTACCATGGATTTATCTTTGTTAATAGAAACCTCTCAGATAACGCATTGATTATTTTGTAAAAGTGAGAGGGGTTCTGATACGCTTCCCGGTCCTGTGCTAAGCACCAATGAACGCATCATTCGCAGGAATCACAAATGACAGATATATGTTCACTTCACGTGGAGTAATCGCTGCGTTATCTGAGAGGTATCTATTACCACGGGCCCAAATGACCTCGTTGTCGACGGGCCTTAAAACACCATTAATCAATCAATCAGTCTATTACCAAAGATGAATCCATGGTAACCGTTCAAACAGCGCGACTATAATTGGAACTGGTGTGTGTGAAGAAAGTGAACCCCTTGTTGTCGTCAACGACCTTGAAGATTGTAATTGTGTATGTTACGTAATTCTTCTGATGTCCAAAGTGTATTTCTACGGAAATAAAGTACATTTAGAATTTCTGCAAATTGGACTTTTAATTCTACGAACCCACAAAGTCACAATACTATTACAAAAATTATGAGGAACTATCAGTTTTTTTTAGGGAAACTTATTATACCTTGAGTTATAATTTAACAAATGGGCTTTAAATGGAGAAAAAGAAGAATTTAAAGGCAAACTCTATTTAAAATACACAATGTCCGATATCCGTGCAGGGGCTATTTTGCTTCTCTCAGAACTGAAGGATGCTCAACAGTGTATTGTAACTTTGTGGGTTCGTAGAATTAAAAGTCCAAATTGCAGAAATTCAAAACGTTCTTTATTTGCGTAGAAATACACTCACAGTAGCAGCATTACATACACAATCTAAATTCATTACGCGATGTTTGTTTTTTAAAATATATTTAACCATGAAATAAATCCAGAAGTTAAATTATTAAAAACAATTAAGTAGTTCGATAGATTTAATGGTTTGGGAAAAGATATGTATTAAAAAAACAACCGCGTAATGAAGTTTGAAATACCGGCAGTCGATTCTGTTTTTAAATTTGTTTCATTTTCAGATTTTGGTAATACTAACAAGAACGTTTATCAACATCTACAGTTCGTAACGATTGCGACAGCTTTGCTATTTCCGGCTGTAAATATGTAAAAGTTTTACATGAAATCGCGATCCCGGACATTTTATAGGAAAAATATCACATTTTCTTATAAGTGAAGTTTTAAGTTACAAGTTGTTATATTTGTAGATTTGTTTTTTTTTCTCCACTGTTTATAGCTTCATATTTTACTTATTTATAATATGCATTTAAAATAAATTATTTCAACTTTAACACATTTATTAATCTTGAAGTAATCAAATAGTAAATTCTTAAACAGAGACACATTCAGTGTAGTAAACCAATATATATATACTGTTTTCTGGAAGAAACGATTTTATTGTCACATAAAATGTTTTTATATTTCATGAGCAGCGGTTTGCAGATGTTGCAGGGCACCTATAACAATGGTATAAATATGTCACCGATCGCATTTTTTTGTGTTGGAGCCGCGACAAGCCAGTGCAGGAAAGAAACAGATAGTGGCGCGAGCGCTGAAGGCTTGCCGAGACAGAGAAAGCTACAAAGAGAGAAAGAGACAGAGTGATGTCTGGATAGTTCCGTCTTTCTCTCGCCGCCGCGATCTTTCTCGGGAGTTCTATTGCATTCTGGAACAATGACTGGAGGTATAAAAACCCCGTGCCTCACGTTCAACAGGTCCCGAGTTCGAATCTCGGACAAGTTGAGTTACCTGGGTAAAGTTTTTTCCGCGGTTTTCCCTTATCTTAAAGACGAATGTCGGGTAACTCTAAGTTCTATGCACCCCGGGCTCATTTGAGCATCATTTCATCCATTTAATTCATCGTCCGATATGACTTAACGTTGGAGGACGTAAATTAAAAAACCCGCAGTGTTAGACCGGAGTCAGTTTTTGCTAGTGAGTTAGTTGTGTGTGCAGCTGTGTTGTAATAGTGCGTTTGAACTGTACGACAGCGAATTCTTTCGTTTGTTTACGAGACGACCTTGAAGACTGCTGTTGTGTATGTCACGTCTTTTTACTGCTGCAAGAGTTGTACAAAGTTCCTGTTACTGCAATAAAGAGCATTTTAAATTACTGCAAACAAGACTTTTGATTCTACCGACCCACGAAATTATATTTGGTGTCAGGAGTGGGAAACGAGGATGGAAGCTGCATTGGCCAAGATCTTAAAAGAGCAGAAAGAAATGAAGACAGCGAATGACACCCTCGTCGCGAAGACGGAAGCGGCAGTGGAGCTGAAAGAAATGAAAGCGACGAACAACAGCCTGGCCACGGATATGAAGGCGGCAAATAATAATTTGGCTGCAAAGATGTCCGAGATGAAGGCCGAATTAGCCACAGAAGGCTGCGAACGAGCCCTCGCCGCCAAATTTGAGGAGCAGTTGGCCGGCGTGAATAAGGACGTTACGGAGTTGGGCGAGCGCGTCGAAGACCTGGCGAACCGCATTAACGACTTCTGGGAAAGGCCGACAGCAACACCAAGTCCCTGAACGCCATGGTGGAGGACATCGTCGGCAGGAGATTGAAGGATCTGAAGGCCGACACGCGACACATCTGCGCGCGTCAAACCGCCGAAGTACTACGGCACATCAACGTTCGAAGTCTTCCGTCGTCAGTTCCACACAGTGGCCAAGCACAACAAATGGTCGCCAGAGGAAGAGACCGCACAGCTAATAGCCATCCTCCAGGGACGGGCCGCAAAGGTACTGAAAGCTGTCCAGATGGCGGCGGCGCCCAAGGACATCTAGGGGACCCTGGAAAACCGCTTCGGAAACCACCGTTTGGCCGCAGCCTACCGCAGCCAACTGAAGTCTAGGACGTAGCAGCCAGGAGAGACGCTGCAGGAGTTCGTCTTGGCAATCGAACAGCTAGCCAGCAAAGCTTTGGTCGACCTCTCACTTGGATTTGTGTCCTACTCTTTCATCGACGGGGTACGAGACGCCGAGATACGTCAGCGCCTAATGCCCGACGACTACAAGACCATCCATGAGGCGCTAACGGCCGCATTAGAGATGGAGGTAACCAAGGTGACAGCTACCCCGACCTGGAAGAAAAGGAGTATCAGTTACAATAACGGAAGACCAGCCGAGGGACGCCGGCGGAGACCAAGTGGCGTGTGTTGGGGTGTGGCCAGCCGGAATACCTGGACAGTGACTGCCCACACCAGGAAGAGCAGCCGGAAAATCGAGTAAGGGCCGGAGTGGCGAGGAGCACGTCGGCGCCTTCAGCCGATGTATGGATGACAGCCTCATCGTGGACGGTTGGGTGAAGGAGCAGCCGTGACCATCAGACGTGATGTAGCCAGGGGTTTGCTGTCAAGAAAACCGAGCCAACCATACCAGCTACTTATGATATCGGGTAACACCTTGCCTGTGGAGAGGGACAGTTGACCTTGGGGCGGAGTGCCGTACGTCTGCGGGTGTTCGTCGTGGAGGTGGCTGAGGTATTGCTGGGACTGGATGCCCTCAGCAGGTGACGGTCGATGGACATAGAGCATTATGTAGTGGAGTGTAAAGAAATTGAAAACTGGAGGAAATTAATATGGGATAAGAACTGGGATAATAAAGGGGCTTACGTAGTAACAGTAAAAATGCTTAGGTTGAAAGGAGGGAAAAGAAAAGGGAGTTAAGGAAGTTTGCAGACAAAATCAAAGAGAAATGGATGAGGAGGGCAAGGAAGTTAAGAGATAAAGAAATGAAGGACACAACAGAATATTAGGCCAAGGTCGTATAAGGGCTTGGGAATAGCTAAATGTCCAGGGAGCCAATACCACTATCAGCTCGTAATATAAGCAGCTGAAACAATTGTATCTTGATAACTAAACTAAAATGTTCAAAATAGCTGTCACTGATGGAAGTACTCAATGATGATAAAAGCACCAACACCACTTTCTCAGCCCGCTTCGGTAGTGTAGATGGTAGCGTGTCTGCCTCACGTTCAAGAGGTCCTGAGTTCGAATCTCGGTCAGGGTGAGTTACCTGGATTAGGTTTTTTCCGGGGTTTTCCCTTACCCTGAAAGATGAATGTCGGGAAACTCTAAGCTTTACGGACCCTGGGCCCATTTGAGCATTATTTCACCCATCCCATTCATCGTCCGATATGACAACGTTGGAGGACGTAAAATTACACACACACACACACACAAAAAAACAAACCACCTCCACTTCCAACTCCAATAAAAGCTACAAGTAAACCAGGATTGCATGTCCAGATATTAAATGTAAATGACATTCAGAATTGTGTAAAGGTTCTCTGCAATGCTTTTATTTTCTTAGGTATGAATTATTGAGCTGTACTTTTGACTGTTCAGTATAGAAAAGATAATTATTATTTAATTGTTTAGATTAAAAATGCAGTAAATGTGAAAATTGTAATTGTTGCAGTTGCTCTAGCTATGATAGTCACAGTTCTAGCTCTAACTTTTGAGCTGTAAGAGTATTTGACTTTGTCACATACAAGGTTATACATAACATGTATAAATGAATCAATAACAGTTATAAGCAATTATACATAAATCAGTATCAATTATAGACAGAGGTAATACATAAAATTGAGAGTTTTTAATACAATTCTTAACCAAAGAAGAACTATTTGTCATAATTTCAGCAAATTTTTTCTCTTAAGAAACAGTCTATTTATTTGCCCTGGAAAAAATATAAGCCTTAAACAAACATATGCTTTTATAATTTAATACGTAAACACAGGAACAGTCTAAACAGGTGTCAACCACTCTTAAACTCTCTGACAGTTCATTAAACTGCAAAAACTATTACTAGGGCGCTGATTTTTATGTGCTACAAGCCTTTAAAATATTGATTTTGTATGTTAATGATCTTAAAAATATAACTTAAATCAATAATTAGAAAAGAAAGTGTCTAGCTTATAGAACAAGGAATATTGGAACTTAACATTTGCTGCTAAACATCAGATTTAAACGTCTAGTTGAACAAATGTCATCTCCAGGTAGCATATCACATAACTTGGTTATTTCTGAGTAATGTCTTATATTTGTAAAAGACATGTCAGTCTTCCACTCTTGAGAACAGACACAGTTTTAGGTTCACTTACATGTGCATCTTTTAAAGTTTGAACCAGTTCATTGTGGGTTGGGTAGCCAATGTATTTTCAGTTGATAATTTTGTTCTTACATTTTGTTCTTGTGCTTTGGAACTTTGGATAGTGTGAAGTTATTTTTCAACAAACTTTATTAACATTTTTATGATTAAAAACACTGTCAAAAGTGAAGCTAGTTTCATAATAAAAGACCTATTGAGTCAGAGATAAAAGTTAAAACTTCACTGACGTCAGCTTAAAAAAAGGAAGTTTTCAGGATCGTCAGATGTCTGGCAGATATCTTGTAATTGGCTCCCTCGCTTGGAATATTTCCTACATAATTAGATTAGATGTGCCGTTGGTAAGTGGTCTAATGTTGTATGCTGACTGAAGGTAATGGTCACTTGCCAATCAGCTGATGATGTACAAACATTTCTGTTTTTAATAGTTGATGTGAATGAAGTTTTAACTTCTATGACTCAATATGTCATTTATTTATTTTTAGATTTGAAATTATTTTAACAGGTCATATTGGATACTGAATGGATGAAATGATGCCTAATGAGCCCAGGATCCATAGAGCTTAGAGTTACCTGATCTTAATTTTTTTAGGATAAGGGAAAAATCAGATAACTCATCTGACCGAAATTTGATCTCAGGACCTCTTGAATGTGAGGCAGACCCACTGTCACCTAGAGTATGGAGGCTTTATATATAAAATAACTAATTAATAATTTAGCAGAAGTTTCTACAGGTAGACTGCAAACAAACTGCGGTCAGTGTGCGCATGTGCGAGGAGATCCTTCTCTTCTCACCATCCAAGCATCATGTGACTGCCAGGCTTCCCTTCCTGCATGTGACAGAGTGCAAACCACATGAAACAAATGTAATTTAATACTGTTTTTATTTTCAAAGTTAACAGAAAATAATAACCTCAGGCATGACCTCACAATCTTATCAACAAATAGAATCATAGTTTCAATGCAGTGATTCAGCAGAAAATGCAAAGAGTGAATGAAACATGACCAGTGCAGCCCGCACGAGGGAGGAGAGGCAATCTAAAATGACGGTAGAGGGGGGAAAAGCTAGACGACTCCAGTGGTGGTAAGCCACGCCTCCAACAGCATTTTGTTCACGGTCTAGTTATAGTTTGTTTACTAAACGATTCAAGAAATCAAAATTGGAAGAACTGAAGGCTAAATCATATTTGAAATTAGCATCACATATTAAATGATGTACAATCTCTATTGAAGATTGTCTTCTTTGTCCAGTTGATTTACTGTTGATGCAAATGCTTCAGAATGACGTACATAAACCAATGTAGAAGGCAATGGAAGATCAGGATTAACATTTTTGAAAGTATCAGTCTTTGTTCCCATTGGAGACTAACATATCCACATCAGGATGTAGCGTTTGCAGAGCATGAAGGATGCAAGTTACACTTTCTTATATGCTACAGAATCTGTATGCCGAACCAATACATTGTCATATTTAACACCATTTTGTCACAAGCTGTTGCAGCTGGCATTTCTTTACAACGTATCAAGTGTTTTTGAGAAATTTTTCTGTCATTTTTTCAAATATACCTGTAATTACATTTCCCATTTTTTCTACCATTGGCAATTGATAGTTTTCATCAATGGTGAGCTGGATTCTTTTTTCTTCATATTTTACAAATGGATCTTGTGTAAGTTAATTTTTTGTAATAGCAATTTGGAAGATAATTTTTTCTTAGCATTGTCACATCAAGATAATTTACATTTGTATATTTAGTAATATTGAAGCAACATTGAGTTCAGTATAGTACATCATTGCTTAACCAGGCTATTAAAATGTGTATGATGTAATCTTGGAGTATAATTCTGTACTTCCTCTGTTTGCACATGCAACTGAATCAGCAAATATCAAATGGCATAATTTATGAGATAAAGTATTGTTGTAAATAGAATGCAGAAAGGTCTAAAGTAATGTACATAAGGAAAATTATCAAATATATTTAACAATATGTGAAAAGCACTGAAATACATATTTATGAGAAAAATGTAATATATTCACAAATCTTTCTGCAAAATGTGTATTTTTGTATGAAATAAAATTTTGCAAAGACACTTCTTGGACCTAGATCAAATAGACTTTGTTTTAGGTATGTAAATATTAAGGAAAAAAGCATTTATTTATGTACAAACATACTACTATTACACTTCGCTTCATAATTAGAATAATATTTAAAATAAGACCTGAAGTTTTCCTGGCGACGAATATTTTAAGATCTTCTCAGGAAACAAGTCAGATAAAAAGACGATTAGAGCGTACATCTCTCCCATCATCAGGATATTTTAATAAATGTTATAACCACAAATGTTTCACTGGATATAATTCAAATATAAACAAAGACAAAACACTATCAATACTCACATCACTGAACAAAAGACTGTTTTCAGTAAATTAAATGCCAGGTCAGGAGATGGTGTGAGTATAGAAAATTAATTAGGTCAAAGAAACGTAACTACTTAACTTGATGATCAAGCTGTATAGAGCTGTCGATGGATTTCGAATTTTAAGGCTGGTTTCCAAGAGGAGCTGAACTGAAATCCAGCATCACAACTAAGTGTGCTCCTCTCAGAGGAAATGCCCAAAGCGCCCTTCAGAAGGACCATCGCTACCAAATAAACGAACATGAACGGAGCATTCGTTTAATGCAACCTGAGAAGTCTGGACTGACAGAGCATTGTTTTGATAACGACCATAGAGCCAAATTTCAGGAGATGACAATCTTGGCAGAATGCAACAGTTACTGGGAGTGGAGAGTTAAGGAGGCTTTGGCCATTTCCTCCGAGAGGAGCACGCTTAATCGTGATGCTGGATTTCAGTTCAGCTCCTCTTAGAAACCGGCCTTAAAAGATCTGTTTTTAATGAACACTGATGATTATGTAGTTGAGCATCTTTAAATATACATCAAGCTATTCTTTCCTGAGATCAAGAAGAATGCTGACAGTTTGTTATCCTGCTATCTCCTTATTTTTATTGGAATTAGTTCTGCAGATAGGTGCTGACCAAAATCGACCACCTTTTCTCATTATACAGCTGTAAGCATTAGTCCAGCAGCTAAAATGTAAAATTAATAAAATAAACAAAGCATATTCATTCGAAGTGTTTAACTTTAACAACAGGGTTCTTTACTGCTGAGATTTTGAAACGAGATAATGTCTGTGCTTGTAGGTTTCCAGACAGGCAACCAATCAGTCCTGAGTTGCCACATTGCATTCCTCGTAAGTGGGATACGGCATGCGTCAAGTGAATTCATTTCTAATAAATACTGTTTGCACTAAAACAACAAAAAGTGATCCTTGAGGAAGTTAGGGAGTAATGTTTATGACAGCGATAAAAATTCCCCATATTTTTGAACTCAGTTTTCATAGTCAAATATGTCACATCACGACCTAAAGCACTGTAATGAACATTATTTGTATTGTGTACATAAATTTGTAATTACTTAAAACTGATATGTAAACAGTTGATATGATGGCTAAATGAATTTCTTTGAACAAGCCAAGATGTTTGTTAAATTAGTAGGAGAGAGCAAACAGTTCACTTTCTGTTTTCCTGTAGAATGCTGTATCAGCAGAATGTGAGGCATTACATTTTATTTATTTATTTAGCATTTAATTTCTGTACAGAAATATTTGCTTTTTCAAGATACAGTACAAACAATACAAACTAGAAATTCAGAAAATACAGAATTAATTCTACATGCAATAATCAGATTAAATTGTATCAATGTCAACAAATACAGAAAACTTACATGAATTGTCAACCATTAGTATCATAAAATTATTCTTATGTAATCATTTACTCTACTTAATCTGGTACCTAAAATATTCAAAGAACTCTTGAGTACTATAGAAGCACTGATTTATTAAAAATGATTTCACATCTCTTCTGAATCTTTTCTTATCATTGTTTTCGATTTTCTTTAAGATTAAGTTATACATGTGAACCCCTTTATGAAGTACTGAGTTAAGTTTTTTATTTGATCTTGATCCCAGTATATGTAATTTAGCACCATTCCTAGTATAATGTTCATGAATAGTGTTATTTGTTTGAAAATATTGTATGTTGTTGTTGTTTATAAAGCATGATATGTTTATGATTGCTTCGTAATCAGGGTACTGTATATTTACCCAAGAGAGTTCATATCAGTATTATTCAGTAGTTCTTTAAACAGCATAGAGCATGAATGAAATAGTACAGTGGCTTCTATTATGTTTTTCAAATGGGAAGAGCTCTGGACTGCGGCGAATCAGATATGTTAGCCCACTCAGATGTGCCACCTCCTTATCCCCAATCTTTTCATATTTCCCTCTCTTTTGCGGGGCTTCTTAGTGCTAGATGTTGCTTCAGAAGATGAATTTGACCCTGAATGTCAGATAGCTTAGAATCTGAAGTTAGTAGTGATGACTCTTGGGATGTAAATGATGTAGACTTGCCAAGAATACCTAGGCCTGCTAACACACCTGAGACTGCAAATACAAATAATATAACAAGTGTAAAATAATACACCAAGCACAGCCCATCCTGAAAATATAATTACTGTAGTAAGTCCAACCCAGCCTACAAACATTTTTATTGGATGCAATGGAACTTGGTGGAGTAAAACACTACCTCCTTCTAGCAGCATGCTTGCTTATAATATAATGAAAATATCTCCAGGTCCTGTAAGGGGAACAACTACATGAACACCAAAAGATGCGTGGAATTACTATATCACAAATAATATTATGGATGAAATAGTACACTGCACAAATCTGGAAGGACAACATTCAGAGCTATAAAAGGTCAAACATGGCATAATGTCACGAATGAGGAAATCAATGCACTCTTGGAATTCTCCTATTAGCTGGCAGTAACAAAAGCTGAGATGTTGCTATAAGAGAATTATTTCAAGACTACCGGTAACCCTGTTTATATGGCAAGTTTTTATATAAACAAATTTGAAGAAATAAGGAGAGCCGTAAGTATAAAATTGAAAGAAGCGTAGAGACAGTAAAGCACAATTTAGCACAAAAGTGAATCGAGAAGATATTGACACTTTTGCTGCAAAAGCTCTTGAAACATGTCCTGTGAAAAAAACAGTGTGAGTGAATCAGTGTGTCAATATCTTCTCGATTCACTTTTGTGCAGAGCCATAAGGTTCGGTGATAGATACACCCGACAAGCCCAAAGCCAAAATCATAATATGGCAGCTTTCCGCAATGTTTGGAAACTATTCTTAAACAACTGCACAATAGATGTGCAGCTAGATTTGTACAGTTTATTCCAAGCAAGCCAGGAAAATATGGAATAAATATATTCTGACTCTGTGACTCTTTGACATTATATGCTATAGATGGGATAGTGTACTCAGGGAAAATACCAGATCACTCTCATGAAGCTAATGTTGTCGCTTCCTGGCAGAGGCTTAGAGAAACTTCAACCAACAACTACTGTACCAATGTTTCCCTGTTTCAAGATATATTGAAGGACAAAATTACAGCAGTCAGTGCTCTTTGCTTCAAGAAACCACAAAATGAAATGAAGCCATTCAAGACACAAGAGGTTCTATCTTCAACATTTGGTTTCAGAGATGATTGGACTATTGTGAGCTATGTACCAAAGTAGAGTGTGGTGCTACTAAGTTCTATCCATCACAATGCCACAGTTGAAGATGCAAAAAAAAAAAAAAAAAAAAAAAAAAAAAAAACCAGTGTGGATTTTCTTGACCAAAAAGTATGCACTTACACTTGTAAAAGACAGGCAAGGAGATGGCACTTTGTTTTATAGGCTAATAGAATAGATGTTGCAGCCCTAAATTCTTTCTGTTTATAAGTATTGCATACAAATTGACAACTGAGGAATTACTGTCCTGTAACATATACAGTAGGTGATAAATTTATAATATAAACAGAAAACAATTAAGAACACATTTAAATGAAAGATAATAAACGACAAAGTATATAACAGGTTAACTAACATATACAATAACATTAAATAAGATGGATAACGATTGAAAAGAAAGGTTAGATATGCGAGGCTAGATTATGGTCAGTAGTATTATGAGAAAAATAGAGGATATACCTTGAATTAGTGAGAAAAGTTGCTATCTTCTGAATCAGTGAGTAGGATGTCTTGAGGCAGTTTTCTTTTCAATCTCGTCCTTTCAAAGTTTCGTCATCCAATGTCATAGGTTACAGCAACTGGTACTTTGGATAATCTAACGAAGAATGTCTTTTGCTATCAATTTGAAGTACAGATGTATGGGATCTTGAAAATCTGGCCCTAGAACTTACTTGGTCACATATGGAGTCCAGAGCCAAAACTCCAAATTTACAAAGAAATGTCCTACAAGCATTAGATAGGTGTGGTGTCAAAAGGGGCCAGGAAATGCCCAGATGAAGATGCTTTTTGTGTCTGTGTGAACTGGAAAGGAAAATTGTAGTTGAAAATGTTCCAATAACTTCTGCAATGAGCACAGTGTGCTTTTTTGTAAAATTGTTTTCAGTAATTTGTAGAGCTTTATAAAAACCAGTGTAATCTTTATTAAATTATAGATGAGTCGTATTTATTACACATCAGCTTCACTTATGTACATACATTGAGGACATGTTTCGCTCATGTCACGACTCATCTATAATTTAGTAATTGTTTCGCTTCACTGTGGTGTTCCAATACAGTTAAATTTCGATATAGTGTAATCTTTATTTAGGCACAATGCTGTGTAGCTTAATTTTTGTTGTATCCAAGTATTCTGCAATTTAGTCTTTTTTGTACTTGGATGTCTTATGTATGCTGATTTTTATTGTATTTCACTGATGAGCAATTCTTAGTTAAGTAAGTTATGCACCAAAAATAATAAAATATTAAATTGAAACTTGTTTCACTGAAATCAACTTCCAAACCTTTTCTTTACTGCTTTAATAATTTAAAATAACTACACATATATTTTATAATAGAGTATTTAATCGTTTAAAAATATGTTTTCACAATAAACTAATAAAGCTGTGAAAAAATAATATTTATGAAAATCTCAATGAGGGCTTCTGAGGCACGTATCATGCGTTAACATCAGTCCAGACACACATTGTCCAAGGGTTAACTGTACAGAAAGGACACCATACCAATCCTGAATAAATCTCTATTGAGACAGTCATGGCCTGTTAGAAGTGTTTTTATTTAACCTTTTTGTAACCATTTAAAATTGGGCACTATGAATGTTTGGTATACAGCAACTGTTTGGGTAAATGACTTACTTTAAGGAATGTACTTTCTGACTAAGATGGCAATTGTGTAAACCTCTCAGGACATGACATACAACTGAACGTGTGTCATATAAGTAACTCAACGAAAGGTTACACGAGGTCTTAATTATGCAGAGAAAGTGATGGAACTGTGTCTTTGAGTTGTTAATAGAAAATAATTTAGTAGTCTAATTTAATTGCTCACACATCTAAGCATTATTTCTTTTTTTATTTGTGATAGTTCAAAATTCCTTATCTGTTCTCTGTGATGAAACAAACACATTATATAACAAAATGCTATGCAGTTATATCTATGTTTAAAAATTATGTGGCTTTGCATCTATGCATGTAATGGATGGGTCATATATCGGGTTTAGTACTTTTATCTATGCCGAAGATTGAATGTTTCATCCCAACATAGAACAGTTTTAGGATGCTTAACAGTGTTATAACTAGACTGCGAACAAAATGCTGTTGGAGGCGTTGCTTACCAACACTGGAGTCCTCTAGCTTTCCCCCTCTACCATCATTCTTAGATTGCCTCTCCTCCCTCGTGCGGGCTGCACTGGTCATGTTTCATTCACTCTTTGCATTTTCTGCTGAATCACTGCTTTCTTTCTCAGGGTTTAAAGAAACTATGATTCTATTTGTTGATTGATTGTGAGGTCATGTGTGAGGTAATTATTTTCTGTTAACTTTGAAAATCAAAACAGTATTAAAATACTTGTTTGATGTGGGTTGCGCTCTGTCGCATGCAGGAAGGGAGGGGTGGGAGTCATGTGATGCTTGGATGGCAAGAAGGGGAGAAGGCTCTCCTCGCGCATGTGCACACCGGCCGCAGTTTGTTTGCGGTCTACCTGTAGTTTCATGTGAGTATACTGACATGTAAAACTCCTGTGGGTTACATCAGTGAAGGTAATATCACCCTTAAAATTGTTAGCATTACAGAAATTGTGTACTAATATTACTGATAAACAGTGGCAAGTACATGTTGAGAACAGATGAGCCACAGAATAATGTATCAATGTGATGCAAATGTCACTTTAGCACGTCATTTTTCTAAACCCATTTGTCTCAATATGAGGTGCTCACCACTCCGTGACTTTATTGTCAAGTGTACTCTAGTTCATCCTTAAAACATGGTAATCCTGTATTGCAGAAGACCTAAGTGTTGGGCCTTGACACTGTTATACATGTTAACAAGGAAGATGATTAACAACCTAATGTTTATTTTGTGACTTTGTGAGTTCGTAGACTTAAAAGTCCAATTTGCAGAAATTCAAAATGTTCTTTATTTGCGTAGAAATAAACTCACAGTAGCAGTATTACATCACATACACAATCACCATCTACCAAGGTCGATGACTACAACTACAGCGTTCTGTTTACACCTGCTTACAGCATCAGCTCTCGTTACAACTCTTCACAACTGTTTACTCCTGTTTACGACTGACTTGGTGAGTCGTGACTTCCTTAAATACCTCCACTGATAATTCCATACTGTTCCAAAACAATCAAGAAACCAAACGTTCTACATAAATCAAGATGTTACCACAATGTTCTAACTTTATCTGTTTTAGCATGCCTTTTGTCTCAGCGCTATGTTTATCTCCTTATGCAGGCTCTTTATCTCCATGAAACACTGTCTGTCTGTTATCTATCTGCGCTGAACCTTTTATGCGCGTTGCCGTGACATTATGAAGCTTTACTAATTGGAGAACGTTGCAGCTGACATTGCACATGTTTTAAGAATAAGTGGATTGCTAGAAATGAAAGTAAAAATGGCATACAATGATGATGACACAATGCCATTTCAATAATTTCCTGCAATACACAATTACACTTAAAGCTTGTCAAAAGGTTTTCAAAGATCAATTCTAATCCCACTAGATCTCTTCTTCAGGTACATCATTTGGTGTAGTGTGTACATTAATGTTACATAGTGATTACTACATTAAACAAGATAGAACAAATTGAGTTTTTTTGGTACCTCAGGTCATATTTTTAATTGCTGTTAAAAGCTGAGCGATCCTTCATCACTGATGTAGCTATATACTGATGAGTAAGATTAAGAGAAGCTAATTCTTTAAAATATTTATCACTGCAGTTTAAAGAAAAGCTGTATAAAAGTTCATATCCAAACTTCTCGCCCAAATATTTTGATTTAAATCTCCCAGATCATATGTAAACACAGATACTGCCATTTACAAACAAAGAAATTCTACAGAAATCAAAGGGAATTGAATTCTGTATAAAACCAGAGCCACAGTTTTGGTATCTCTGGGGTAGACTGACACAGCAAAGCAGGTAATACACAAGGCAAACACAGTATATCGTACTATCCAAAACAGATGCTGCCACAAAACATTGCAAATACTTGCTTATAAATAATTCATATATTTATATTACTTAATCCAGGAAATTACTGCGGCTGAAATGCACATTTGTATAAGCTTGTATGTAAGTTAATACAAAAAGCATGAGGGATAGAGATCTGTGTAAACTTGCAAAGAGATATGTCTAATAAGCAATTGTTTAAGTATTTCTGTCTTTGTTGATGGCTAATTATATGGACTAAATTAACCCCGCCCTGAAAACAAAAAGTACAATGTGTAAATCCTCTTCTTTCACAGTTAAGGTGATAAAAAATGAATATTCTTTCGTACCCAATAAATATGCTTTAATTTTATAATAATAATAATAATAATAATAATAATAATAATAATAATAATAATAATAATAATAATAATAATAATAATAATAATAATAAATCATATATACAAATATAATAATTTGTAACTTAAAACTTCATGTATCTTATAAGAAATGATAATTCTTATAAAATGTCCGGGATTGCGATTTCATGTAAACTTTTACACATCCTCAGCCGGAAATAACAAAGCTGTCGTCATCGTTACGAACACTAGATGTTGATATGTTCTTGTTAGTACTACCGAAATCTGAAAATAAAACAAATATATTTTCCCAAACCATTAAATCTATCGGACCATTTAATTGTTTTAATAATTTAACTTCTGGATTTATTTCATGGTTAAATGACCAAAAATGATCTGCTACGGCCGATTTATCAGTTTGTTTATATTTAATGTTACAAAAATATTCTTTCGTTCTGGTTTCTAAATTACGCTTTTTCTTTCCAATATACATTTTATCACAATCGAAACAATTAAACTGATTAATACCAAATAATTGTTTTCCAGCTCAAGATGTGTGTAAGTATACATGAAATCGTGATCCTGGAGAATTTATAAGAATTATCATTACTTCTTATAAGATAAGTGCAGTTTTAAGTTACAAATTATTTTATTTGTATATGTTGGCTTCACTGTTAATAGCTTCATATTTTACGTATTTAATAATAAATCCTCTTAATACCCAGTATTCGAATTACAGTATCACTAGTTTATAATAAGAAAAACAAAATATGTTGGCAACATTTTGCTGTATTTGTTTATATCAGAACTCCACAGTTGGCAACAACTTCTTTCCTTGACGACATTCCATACCAACATATCTGTGCGCCACTATTTACATATTTTGCATTATCAACATGTTAAGAAATTGTTTGATAGACTGTATGAATTTCATTGCCCTGTGACTGCCAACACAAAAGTGCGTAGTTGAAGACAATCTTGTGGTCTCCCGCCTGTGTAGCGTGTCTTGCCCACGATAAAGAGATCAGGAGTTCTAATCTCAGTCAGGGTGAGTTATTTGGATAAGGTTTTCCGTTATCCTGAAAGACGAATGTCTGGTAACTCTAAGCTACATGGACCATGAGCTGATTTGAACATCATTTCATCAAAGTGTAAAGGTCAAGTATTACTAAAAAGTTTGCTTCTTGAAGTAATTGCTTCAGAAAACTTCTGCATAAACTGACAAATTACAGCTTTGCAATTTCCAAAATTAACATCTACTATTTCATCAAAAGTGGCAGTAACAAAAAAAAAATACTAAAGCAATTAAATTTTTGTGATTTAATAGGTTCACGTGCTCGCACAGTTTGTGTATCAGATGGGATTTCACTTTCATTAAAGAAATCTGCAGGTAATGTAATTATATTGGTTTGCCATGCAGCTGTTACCTGATATTCTGGTTCGAAGACCTAGAAGTACAATTGGTAACTTCTCGACCCAATCATCTGACATCTGAGATTTGAGAATGTTCGGTGCAACGTTCCATTTGTCCATTTGATGCAGGATGGTATGCTGTTGTCCTAATGTGGTCTATACCAAGTGTGTTGGCAAGTGAATTAAAGAGACTAGAATCAAATTGTCTGCCACAGACTGTTGTGCTTCTCTTTGGAATTGCAAATCTTGCAATCCATGAAGCAATTATAACCTGTGATACACTTTCAGCTGTTACATCTTCCACAGGACAGGCTTCAGGCCACTGCGAAAATGGATCAATCATGGTCACTAAGTATCTACATCGTTTAGAACTGGGTCAGGGAGCAACAATATCAATGTGTGTGTGTGTGTGTGTGTGTGTGTGTGTGTGTGTGTGTGTGTGTGTGTGTGTGTGTGTGTGCGTGCGTGCGCGTGCGTGCGTGTGTGCGTGTGTGTGTATTTAATGCTCAGAATTTGATAATAAAATCATTTTTCTTCTTGCTTCCCAATATTTGTAGACTAGATCTTGATTTTGGAGAGTTTCACATACAGTTAGATGATCGATGTTCATTAAATCATCTTTACCACATAAACAGCACTGTGGAGTTGTTAATCCAACCTTGAATAAATGTCCATTCAAACAATCGTGGTCTGTGATTAATCTGAAAATTGCTACTGAAGATTTTCGAGGTAGTTCTGGAATTGTCTTTAGTTTGTTTTGGAGATCTTTCCAATTAAGTTTTTCAGCGGAAACTAGATAGTTCTTATATAGTTTTGTGAAGATGTTTTTGATTAATCTTTTAACTGTTTCATAGGGGATATTTTGTTTCGTTGTTTGAGATATTTTGGAACCCTTCTTGGCCAACATATCTGCTTGCTCATTGCCAGAAATTCCACAGTGAGATGGTATCCATTGGAAAGCTATACGTATATTTAAATTTTGAAGATGTTTAATCATATTATGAATTTCATTTATCTTTTTGGTTTTTGGGCTCTCATTTGAAATAATAGCCTGAATAGCTGCTTTAGAATCTGTTAAGAACACTATGTTGGAAAGCTTATTTGTCCAGGCAAATAGATTTTGTAAGGAAGTATAAATTGCATCAATTTCTCCATCAAAACTTGTTAAGTAAATTCCAACATGCTTATAGGAAGAAAAGAATTTACAGGTAGCTCCTGCTCCTGCGCCATCTTCTTGATTGTAAAGAGAGCCATCTGCATAGATGTGTGTCCATTTGTCAACTGGATATCTTACATTTATGGTTTCAAGGGCATATGCTTTAGCTTCTGTGGATGAGTATTCTTTCTTTTTAAAATCTGCAAGTAAATCTAGGTAGTATTCTAACAATATCAATGTTGATATGACTGAAACGGCTTTCAGCTTCATGGTAAGTTCGTACCACAGTAGCATTGTGTTTCCATACATTTCATCTTTGATAAGCTCTGGTCCATTTAATATCAACAGAGAGCTGGCCAAACGTAGTGTGTGCCAGGATGAGAGAGTAATGCAGAACAAAACATAGTGGTAACAATATAAAAGAAAGAACATAGAGAAACATAAAAGAAAAGTTCAGGATAGCCAACATAACTCCAATCTTTGGTGGCTTTATTATCCACACTTGTATCAGACGCAAATGACATGATTATGCTGGTAGTATTTTAGCCTATCTGCTGTAAGAGTTTCTTCAATTGCTGGCTTCAATGTTATGACTAAAACCGTTCCTTTATTAGTTATGGCATCAACAAATTCCAAATGCAATTAACATTGATTTTATATCTGCAAGTGACGGAACATGACTGAAATCTCCAATGAAGTTCAGCTTCAACATTGGATCATTCACTTGATTGTTGTATCTGAAAATAAAATCAATTTAACGCAATGCCATTAAGCTTTTATTTTTTCCTGAATGGCTTTCACAGCAATCCATTGAATAACGTATTATAGCATATTAAAGTGCAACAGCTATTTACAGTAGACCTCAAGTAATAATGACAATTTAAAACACAAAATACATGATTATTCTCATTTCTCTGTACCTGAAGTAAGTAGCGCAGATCATGCGATGATTTATTCTCTTACTTCCACAGCAACTTAGAACAAGCTTCTTTCTTCCACAATGAAATTTTCAAGATGGTAAAATCACAGAATACCAAACCACTACAAACTTAAAAGTTGTCGCATAATTTGAATCAGCCTGTCGCCTTGGTAATCCAGTACGCCAGCGGCTCTATTTTCGGGTGGCACAGTAAAATCTCTTGTTGCCATTTCTCCTATCTCGGCTTCACCCCTATGATAAATGGGGTTCGTAAAATTAAAAGTGTTTGTACACCCCTTACAGCGCTCCGCGGCACCAATCAACAATGCGACAATATCTATGTGTGAAGGTACAATTCAGGATGTCATGATATTAATTTTCGGTATTTAGCTACATGCTAACTTATTTACCAATAGGTCTTTGTGAAAATCTATTCCCTTCCTTAATGCTGATTGGCCCTCGCAGGCCTTTCAAACCTTGCGAATTGTAACAAATCGATAAAGCTTTTATTCAGACTTAATTTTGTTAATATCATTAAAACTTTGAATATCATTTTAAATATAATAAAATAATATATAAATAATAAATATATAATAAAATATAATATAATACCATAAACGTTTTAATACCATTAAAACTTAAATTACAATTTCTAACTTTAAAATTTCGTTCAGATAGTACAGGTTAGCCAACGTAGTGCCCTATTCACATTGTAAATTGAGCTCAAATAAGGTACAAAATAGCATAATAATATTATAGAAATTGCTTCATATGTAGTAAAATAATACAATAAATCTTAAATCTTCAACTAAATAAAGACAATTTTTAATATTATTTAGTGCAACACAGCTGCAAAATAATTGTATTGGGGACATTGAATATTGTTCGCTCCCGGCTGTTAGTGCCATCTAGCGTGTGCATTTGAACAAAAAGAGTACATGCAGCGCTCTAAATATACTCATTCTGCGACTGAGCATAGTTAGAAGTGGGTGTTCTGTGACTTGGCGGAGTAGACCTCATTGTTGTGCTATACCTTGAACAGTTTTCTGTAAGTAGTTTTCTATTCACTACCTAGCCGAAGAGGAATGATTAGATGTTAAGATTATTTTCTCATCACGAGTGTTTCTAGACTGATTTCTGAAACGAATGTTTGCATTACAGTTAGGCATAGGTGCATTACTATAACTTTATATTTCTAATGAACGTTAATGTAATAAGTTGTATTTGTGTACCATAAGGACCCCTCAGAATGAAGATATGTCGACGGATATTATTGTCTATCACGCAGATTAACTCGCATTCTGAAGCCGGCATATTTTCTTTGAATTTAAAAACAAGAAGCAAGCCTGTCGTGCATTGTTGAAAGCGTTGCCTGACGCTTAAACAAAGGAACCTCGAGCATAATCATTGTTGCTGCAACGTATTATTGATTGTGTAATACACAGACATATTAAGTTAATGGTAATGGGTAAAACAGAGTAATCTTTAGAAATTTCTAGGTTGAGAAACGGAGGAAACCGTTTTACTAGAGTTGTAGGAAGAATGGCCATATTGAGAAAATGAATCACTGCCACGAGCAGTCTGAAGAACGTGAGGTTGAATCCCAACGAACATTCCTGGTCACACAAAAAGCTTATTTGCGGAAATGAAGTCAAAAAAGCAACGATTATAAAATAAAATGAAAATGGTAAAATTTGGTTCTGACTTAATCACAGCTGGTTAAGGAAATTATCATTATATCTAACTTTGTTATGTTATTACAATATCTTATAGTTCCTAGTTGTATTGTCGCCGATCGCAATGTTGGTTGAAGCCGACGCAAAGCCGGAGCTATGCGTGGGCAGGGACAGTGGCGTCCGTCGAAGCCCAGCGACTCTGGTTACACATTGGACATAATATAATCCATATTCAGAAGCAGCAAGATAACTCCTAAGCATTTATCACAGTATACTTTCAACCAAAACGTGTAATAACATAAGTAAAAAGTAGCATGAGAAATCGTAAGCGCTTATCACATATAGTAGTAGCACGATCAGTACTATGCATTTTCCACCTTGTACTTCCAATCAAAATTGAACTTATAAAGCACAGCTTATAAGCGTTTAACACTTCGCACAATAAAAACATAGGGGAAAACATGATTAAATCAAACAAAAGTTAACTTTTTCTTGAACATAACAGAAATGGTAAAATCAAGAACACATGCACAAGAAAAGAAAGAAAAAGAAAATGAAAAAGCTAACCTGAAATATTTACTGACTGAAAAGTTTGAGCTCCTTCCGCCTCTTCACCTCACCAAGTCCATCGGTGGCTTTTCATCTGGTTTCTCTATTTTGCACTTTCTTGGATAAGTGCATTTGTTTTTCATTTACGAGGGTCCTTCAATAAATAACCGAACTAATTTTTTAATAACACATAATGACTTTATTTCACTAACATTTGCCTACACACTTTCGAAGTATTCTCCCTCTGATGAAATACAATTATTCCAACGATTTACCCATTGTTCGAAACACTCATTGAACCCATTGTTGGACAGTCTGTTTAGGATACCCATGGCAACATCCTTATCACTTTGAAAATGGCGACCACGAAGCTTTAGGGAAGAGGTGAAAATCGCATGGTGCGAGATCTCAATGCCCATTTCTGCGATGACATCTGAGTTGCACGAGCTCGATGAGCAGGAGCATTATCCTGATGGAAGTTCCATTCTGTCCTTGCAAGATCTTGTCGCTTTTCGGCGATTTTTTTTTCTTCAGTACGTCACTATAATAAGCAGAAGTTATTGTGCGTTGAATAGTTACAACATGATCATACAGAATGCCCTGTTTGTCAAACAATACGAGATGCATGACTTTTCCTGCACTTTTCTGAACATTTGCTTTCTTAGGCCTGTGGCTCGATGAATGTTTCCTCTCCTGTTTTGTTAATGGGTCGTAATGGTGGAACCAACTCTCGTCCCATCGTAACCTTCCGAGCCATTGTTGACACGTCATGACGCGGTGAACCTTCTGTTCGTCCTTCAGCACGTGCGGTACCTATTTCGCTGCAACATTTCAATAGCCAGGATCATTGCGAATTATGTCGTCTACAGTTCCAACAGACAAATGTATTATGTCTGCAACTTTCGAAATTGTTATGCGACGATCTTTGCACAATTGTGTTAATGTTGACTTCCAGGGCGCGGAGAATCTTGACCCTCTTTGAAACGTTTATACCACTTAAAGATATGTGTTTTGCGTAAAGCTTGGTCCTTGTATGCTTGCTGCACCATTCAAAGGTTTCTGACAGAACACAAAACTTTATTGATGCGCGTTGCTGCAATTTCAGTTCCATGGTGGATGCAGTAAACACGACCTCCCAACTCATTGACTCTGCTTGAGTGGCACTCACAGCTCTGCTAGAGGAACGTGCTCCAGGGCGGTTTATTTAAATACAAATAAATTAGTTCGTAACATTTTGTGTACCTAATTGTCCATAATGTTTGCCAGCACGTTCACACACTTCTTCACTGTGACAAGTAAAGGCTCATCTATTTTGTGTGTGTCCTAAGCCATGGGTGCTTGTCCTATCATTGTTAAAAATTGCCTTAGATACACAGGATGTGGTAGTGTCAATACTGTGACTTTGTGGGTTCGTAGAATTAAAAGTCCAGTTTGCAGAAATTCAAAATGTTATTTATTTCCCTAGAAATACACTTTGTACACATTCGGCAGCAGGATGACGTAACATAAACCAACACAATCTCTCGTCACTTCTGCACAGCTACAGACACACGATATCAGTTCGGAGGCGAGTCCGGCTTCCTTATATACCTCTATGCATATTTCTAGACATTTCTGGAATGTTCTCTAAGACGGCACCAGACGAAACACCAACTTTCCAGTCATCTATCTTTATCTGTTTCGGCAGGCAGCCTTTTATCTCCGCGCTGTATTGTCTGTCCCTTATCTCCGCGCTGCAGTATCTGTCCCTTTGTGTGCGCCGGGCGCAGGTCGCAAAATGGTTTCGCGACACCTCTCCCTCTTTCAGGCTGGTCGTCCCGAACAGCACCATCGTAGCGGGCTAGGCGATCCAGGTGTACCACCAACATCTTTCCTCGGGGAACCTTCTGGATGCGGTAATCCTCTTCACCACCCGGTACGGTCCTTGCCATGGCTGCTGAAGCTTAGGGCAGTGTCCCTTGGTCCGGGTAGGACGGTACAACCAGACTAGGTCACCTTGCGGGTACCCTTGGCTGTTGGCTTGCCTGTCGTATCGAGTCTTCAAGCGGTCGCTCGCCTTATGGATGTTCTGGCGAGCCATCTCATGCGTGTCGTGGAGATGGTCCACCAGGTTCTCCATATACTCGGTTGCTGGCTATTTAGCTTCCGGAGGACCCCCAAAAGCCAGGTCACAAGGGAGGCGTAACTCTCGACCGAAGATTAAGCTGACTGGTGTCATCCCAGTCGTGTCGCGTGTTGACGAGTGGTAGGCCAGCAAGAACAGTGGCACCTTGACGTCCCAGGCTCGCTAATGGCTTGCCACGACCTTCCTCAGGTGTTCTTTTAAGGTCTTGATGTATCCCTCGACCATGCCGACCTAATGCGCATGTAGAGGTGTTGTGCGGGTCTTGTTCACCCCAAGTCTTTCCAGTGCCTCCTTCATCAGGTGAGACTCCTGCCACTTGGTGAAGTAGTCCACGATCACCATCAGGCACTTGTTGCCTCAGTCGGACACTGGGAATGGTCCAGCTATGTCGACGGCGATCCTTTCGAATGGCGCTCCGACGTTGTACTGCTGCATGTGACCCCGGCTCCTAATTTGGGGCCCGCGACTCGCTGCGCACACGTGGCATTGTCGGCACCACCTCTCAGCGTCTGCTCGGAGCCTCAGCCAGTAGTAGCGCTGTCGGAGTTTGTCGATTGTTCGGTTTGCTCCTAGGTGTCCTGAAGTACCAGCGTGCACTTCCTCTAAGACCTCCGGGACCTTACTCCAGGGAAGTACCAACTGTTCTCTCTGTCTTCCCATCAGGTGATTCTCATACCCGTATTAGCACGCCCACTTTGATTTTCAGTGAGTCCCACTGGGCGCAGTACGGCTTATATTTGGCGCTCCTCAGTGCGATGTCTTCCCAGGTTGGTCTTGTCCCTGCCTCCACTTCTCTCAAGAATGGCCCCAAGTCTGCATCTGCTAGCTGCTTCCTCCTCAGGCCTGCGCTATCCCAGCTGTCCGCAGGTACTGCCATGACTACTCTGACGGCTGCGACACGCTCCTTCTCTTCCACTGTTGTGCATTGACCACACTCTTCTGGGCAGGGTCTTCGGGACATGGCATCTGAGTTGCCGTGGCTCTTCGCTCTACGATGTTCATAGGCGAAGTCGTACTCCTGAAGCCTCTGAACCCAACGTGCTGTCTGGCCTTCCAGGTTCCTAAAGCTCAATAGCCAGGTGAGGGTGGTGTGGTCAGTCTTCAAGTGGAATAGCTGACTATACAGGTACTTGTGGAAGTGCTCCAATGTGTTTACCACCGCCAGTAACTCTCGCCAGGTGATGCAGTAGTTTTTCTCTACCTTGGACAGCATCTTGCTGTAGTAAGCTATCAGTTGTTCGAGTCCGTCCTGGATTTGGGATAGGAGGCCTCCAATGCAATGGTTGCTGGCGTCGGTATCCACAATGAAGGTGCCGCCTGGTTGTGAGAATCCCAAGATAGGAGCACTGCACAGTTTTTTTCTTCAGAGTCTGGAAAGTGCCTTTGGTGTCCTCCGTCCACACATAAGGCTAGCTCTTCTGTCAGGCGGGTGAGGGGCTTGACGATGAAGTGGCCCTTTATGAAGTGGCGGTAGTAACTGCATAGCCCCAGGAAACTGTGCAGTTCTCGCTTATCCTTTGGGTGAGGCCATTCTCTCACAGCCTGTGTCTTCTCCGGGTCTGTGGCCAGTCTGGTTGGTGAGACTGTGGGGCCCAAGTAGTTGATTTCCTTGCAGAAGAGCTGGCACTTGGCATTCAGCTTGAGGTTGGTCGCCTGCAATCTCTGTAGCACCTTACTATCAATCCAATATGTTAGCCTATATATGGCTAGTGTGAAGAAATGATTAATTTCCATCAATTAACTAAAATAATAACAGTTAAATGATGAAGTCTGAGATTCAAGTACTTACGATAGTAAGTCGCCACAAGTGGTGTATCTTGGATGCGAGAGCATCTAGTGGTTTACCGGGGAAAATATGAGTCAATTGTAGAACTTAATGTCATGATGGCAAATTGGCCATGGTAGCTCAATGGGTAAGAGTGACTGGATGGAAACCAGGAGATCCGTGGTTCAAATCCCGGTCATGGCATTGAATTTTTCATGTTGACTCTATCAATCTAATTATATGTATTTTATTATTTCATTTGTTTATTATTTTGCTCCTTATCTAGTTTTGCAATTGCATTATCTCTTGATTGTTTAGTATTAGTTCTAACAAGGACTTTAAAATACACACTAAAGCTTTTTGAGAAGTATGAGATATCAATTAATACTGCTCTTTTCAGGATTTTAAGTCAACTATATTTCTTATGCATTGCAAAGCATGCATTATGTTTAGGATAGATAGAGTCAAACTGAAAAATTCAATACCATGGATCTCCTTGTTTCCGTCCAGTCCCTCTTACCCATAGATGGAAACCAGGAGATCTGTGGTTCAGATCCCAGCCGTGGCATTGAATTTTTCAGTTTGACCTATCTATCCAAAACCTTAGCCTATACATGGCTAGTGTGAAGGAACAATTAATTTTCACCAATTAACTCAAATATGCAGTATGTTGTTTGCTTGTACTCAATTCTTAGATGTGAAACTGTAGTTTTAAAAAGTAGTTTCAAGTGTACTAGAACGAAATTTCTCTCAGGGTCTGCTTAAATAACCTTATATTTTGTCCCTTACAGGAAGAAAATGATGGCTGAAGGGGAAGCTGAGCAGTTCTCATTAAGGTGGAACAATTTCCATAGTAATTTGACTGCCGGTTTTCATGCATTGTTGCAAGGAGAAGACTTAGTTGATGTTACACTTGCAGCAGATGGCCAGTTTATTCGGGCACATAAAATTGTGCTCTCTGTTTGTAGTCCATATTTTAAAGAACTTTTCAAGGTAAGGAACATCACTGAAAGGAGCTCTCCCTTTTTTTGTTTACCTCTCATCTATATTCTTTATTCAAGTCAATATTTTATTTTTTCAGAATAGCACACATTTAAGAATGCAATTTCATTTTGTAAATCACTTTTTTAGCTTGTTTACTGTAAAGCATGGGTCAGACATACTTCTAACAAGTCTGCCGCTGCCAATTTTGAAACTCTATAATGATAATTATATAATGTTAAACATCTTTAAAAGGAGTCAAATTGGTTAATATTTTATTTCCTCCAAATTCATATTTTGCTTACCTATGAATATTTCAGATCATCCATTAATTTTATCATAACTTTCCTAGAAGTATGCTAATTGTAAATTAGCAATTAATTAATTGAGCTGCTCAAGGTTCCATACTAGGTCCTATCTTATTCCTGCGCTTCTCAATAACTTCAGCCTGGATAACTCTGTTGTTAAATCCCTCCTCTTTTTTCAGCATACTTGTGAGAGCAAATGATAAAGGAGGTTTTGTAAAATCAATGCACCAAATATCTGATAAAATCGCTAACCACTGTACAAGGTGCATTCAAGTTATAACACCTCCTAGTTTCTTTTCAGGACTGGGACCAGATAGGAACTTCTGGTTTTTTCTCTAAATATACGAGTACTCTTTGTGAATGCGTGACAGATACAGGAGCACTGTACAGTGCATAGAATTGTAGTGGCAACGACGAGAGTTAGAACTGTTTTTGATACTTAAAATGGAGACGTTTTCATTGCAAGAACAGCGTATGATCATTTGTTTTCTACATTTTTATGGTGTGACAGTTGAGTGAGGTATGTGGTGATGTTACCATGGATGTGTCTAATGTACGTTCCTGGATGCAACAGTTCAATGAAGTCAGAACATCGTGTGACAACAAACCAAGACAGTTGAGTGAACCATGTGGTGATGGTACCATGGATGTGTCTAACATACGTTCCTGGGTGTGACAGTTCAATGAAGACAGAACATCGTGTGACAACAAACCAAGACAGTTGAGTGAGGCATGTGGTGATGATATCATGGATGTGTCTAATGTACATTCCTGGGTGTGACAGTTCAATGAAGTCAGAACATCGTGTGACAACAAACCAAGACAGCTGAATAAGGCATGTGGTGATGGTACCATGGATGTGTCTTAATGTACGTTCCTGGGTGTGACAGTCACAGTGTGACGATATGATCCAGCGAGTGGAGAATGTTGTTTTAGAGGATCGCCGATTGAGCATTGAAAATATTGCCTTCAAAATTAGCATTTCCGTGGGATCTGTGTACACAGTCCTGCATGAAAATGCTCAATTGGCGATGCTCCAAATCATTCTCCACTCACTAAATCATGTCATCAGACCAGTGTTGCGAGGCGTGACTGTTTGGTTTGTTGTCACACGATGTTCTGCCTGCATTGAACTGTTGCACCCAGGAACGCACATTAGACACATCCATGGTACCATCACCACATGCCTCACTTAACTGTCTTGGTTTGTTGTTACACGATGTTCTGACTAAATTGAACTGTCACACTCAGGAACACACATTAGACACATCCATGGTACCATCACCACATGGTTCACTCAACTGTCTTGGTTTGTTGTCACACGATGTTCTGTCTTCATTGAACTGTTACACACAGGAATGCACATTAGACACATCCATGGTACCATCACCACATGCCTCACTTAACTGTTTTGGTTTGTTGTCACATGATGTTCTGACTTCATTGAACTGTCGCACCCAGGAACACACTTTGAACACATCCATGGTACCATCACCACATGCCTCACTTAACTATTTTGGTTTGTTGTCACACGATGTTCTGACTTCATTGAACTGTTGCACCCAGGAACACACATTAGACACATCCATGGTACCATCACTACATGCCTCACTTAACTGTTTTGATTTGTTGTCACACAATGTTCTGACTTCATTGAACTGTTGCACCCAGGAACGTACATTAGACACATCCATGGTATCATCACCACATGCCTCACTCAACTGTTTTGATTTGTTGTCACACAATGTTCTGACTTCATTGAACTGTTGCACCCAGAAACGTACATTAGACACATCCATGGTACAATCACCACATGCCTCACTCAACTGTCACACCACAAAAATGGAGAAAACAAATGATTACACGCTGTTCTTGTAATGAAAATGTCGCCATTTTAAATATGAAAACCAGTGCTGCCATCTCTGTCATGCATTCACAAAAAGTCCATGTGTATTTAAAAAAAAAAAACAGAAGTTCCTATCTGGTCCCAGTCCTGAAAAGAAAATAGGTGTTGTTATAAATTGAACACACTTTGTATTAATAACAGTTGTTATTAAATGTGTAGAGTATTTTGTGGAAAACTGAAGTTATTGACAGTGAAGCAATACAAATATAAATAAATTACAGTTTGTGACAAACGTCATTTATGTATCCGTTACCTAGTGGAAGGGACCAAAAAGTATAATCAATTTACCAGTCCTTGAGTGCTGCTAGGTGAGCAACCAATTGGAGTCCTGTGGTGTTGTCATATTGCATTCCCCCTAAGTGGTGTGTGACGAGCGCCAAGCTAATCAATCTCTAATAAATACTATTTGCGCTAAGACAAAAATTCAGATTTTGCAAAAACTCATCCATGAGAAAGGAGAGAGTAATGTATTTAACATTACTGTAAAAACCCCATATTTTTAGCTCAGATAGTTTTTCTAATACAACTAAATAAAGTAGATACCATTATATTATAACAATGCATTGCGATGTAAGCAGTGTAATGAATATCTTTATTGGTTGGCATGTATGCGTGAACATATATTTGAAATTACTCAGTTTTGAAACATAAACCTATGACATGACGGAGTAAAAGAAACATGTAGTTTGAATAAGCCAAGGTGTTTGTCAAATTTGATGAGAGGAAACGATACACTTCTTGCTAGTCTGGCAGAACGTGTCTGGTCACATATCTTTGTTTATGAATAGTTCATAATCTCTATTTACTCTAGAGAGTTCAGAGCAGTATTATTCAGTTACTCTTCCATGAAAAAGTGTATCAGCTGGATCAATGAGATGCGATCCACCTTCTTCCTTACTACTGCTAGAACAATTCAATTGAGTTAACATGGGCTCAAATTATGTTGCAAACAGAAATAATACTTTTAAACTGACCGACGTTGAACGACTTATTCATGAAGAAATTGACAAGGAACACAACATGACTGGGAAAACTGCGTGAGACATTAGATAAACTACAAGATGACGACTTTTGTAAAGAAATAGCACGTAACGAGATTTTGGAACCTATCGTCATAAATTTGCAGTAGTCAGACGTTGAAGACAATGACAATGAGAAATTATCTCTTAACATAAGTAACATTCACAGCTATACATATGCACTGCTGGTATTTTTGTTGGATTAGAAAAATAAGTAATTCATAAACTAAATATTTAAAACATTTGCATAATATACGAATGTTCTTGTTGCAATTATGATTTCAACAACTGCATTATTATAAAACGTTGGAAAATTCAGTTTGCGTTCCCGTACGTCCAGGGCTATGAACACTTGCAAGTGTGCGAGAGAGAGGGAATTATAAAAAATGTGTGGATAACAAGGTGGCAACGGTGAAGGCTCTAACGCATCTGATTCGCTACAGGTGAGAACTCTTCCCATTTGAAACACATAATGGTCCTGGAGGATTCGTCAATTAAATAATATATAAGTGAAATTTGTCACAAATTGTTGTAATTTATTTATAATATACGTCAGTAGAGCAGTTGCAGTTTTTGACCTAAAATAACCTAATGATAAAAAACTTTGTATAATTTAAAAATTAAACCCAATGATGGATATGACATGGGTAGTAGCAAGCTGTTTCAAGGAGGAGGCCGTTAGAATGGCTTACTCTGTTGAGGTATGGCATAATATTTTTAGGGGAGTCAGCTTTTTTTATGATGTGGAAGAAAATATTTGAGCAGTGTTAGAGGCAAGTTCAAGAACATCATGCAAACCCGCTTTCAAAAAACTAGGTATTCTTTCTGTCTCCTGCTTCTACATATTTGAAATAATAATAGTGTTCATCCATAAAGCCAACTACAATGCAGATTCACTCTTTAATGAATCATGCATAAGTATATAACAAGACAAACCACAAATCTGCATATCCAACAACTGAACACCTCCCTGTTTAAAAAATATTTTGCATTCTGGTTTAAAGATATGTCTTCCAAAATTTTAAAAGCAAATTCAGCAAGAGTATAGGTACAAACTTTTTCTAAAGGTACATTTAATCCTTGTTTCAAATAAGCATGCCCTGTAATCGGTTAATGCTCATGTGAATTAACCGCCTGTCATGGGCTGCTATCGTAGTATAGAACTGTTGTGTGGTAAAATGAGTTTATTTAACATGATATATATTCGAAGAGAATTGTCAAATTTATATTTTGATAACTGTATAAATTAAATATATTACATAACAGAGTTAATTTATCTAGAATGCATGTTAATTCCTAATTCAAAATAAAGGGGAGGATTCTTTGCTTCAAACCTGCCACTGACTGATGATAGCATTTGTGTTTATCAGTAGTGATGACATAGTTGTTTATACTACTTTTGTCTGTGACCTCGCTTTGAACTATATTTGTTACTCATTACCATTCGGTGTGTGAGTTCAGTGTCATTATAAACTTGTATTTTTGCATGCCTTCATATCTTTATTTACATGATTTTATCTATCTTCCTGGCAATTATTATTTTTACTGCAGGTTTCCATGTGGTGTGAAGGCAGCCTATGGTGCTTAAAGCATTAGCCAATTAGGGAACGGGGAAGGCAATAGTACGTCACAGGATACATGTCAAGAGGGCGAGGTTATTTGAATCATAGATTAATTAACCACTGCTTTTAAGCTGGAATTAAAATTACTTTAGGATCCTGACAGTTGCTGTCAAGCACGTGCTGTCTTGGAATGTTTCTTAGAAAGCCGGGATTAAGAACAAGCAAGAGAAACCTAATATACGGCTTTACATTATAGTAATAGTTTACTCAACCATTTCCCTGAACATCCAAATAATAGAATAGTTTTTAAAACGTCTATACTCTCCATATGCCATATTATATTAGCAAGTACAGAACTGAAAGGCTTTACAAAACTGAGAATTCAGAACATGCTTTTTAACTTAAAATGTACCTAATGTAGGTTTAGTACAGAAGTTACATTTCTGAAAGCTTAGAATCTTCAGCTGTGCATTGCTTTAAGAAAGATAGCTTTATTAACGTCTAAGAGAGGGCCCCCATGTTCCCTCTCTTTATGAAAATATTCATGCAGTGCATACACCAGTTCCATTGCTTGTCCATATAGTGCAGATCCATGTCTTACTTTCGAATATTTTTTCTTGGGGGAGCGAGTCCTTGGCCTACCTCGTTTTTGAGTGATGCTGGTAGTTTGAGACATCGTATCCTTATTCTAATAACACTAACAATAACACTAAAGCACCAATGACCTATGAAATATTAATACAGTAATGAAATGACTAAATACCTAACAAAGGCACCAGCTTTTCTATAAGTTAAACTGTAGCCAAACAAGTACGTTTAGTAATCAAGGCTTTGCAGGTGATCAGCCGTGTCAGGTTTATAAAGGTCAAGCTTTCGGCCATTGTAGACTCCATGGCCTTCTTCAGGATCTTCTTAATTGACTAAAATAATAAGAGTTAAATGATGAAGCCTGGGACTCTAGTACTTACGATAGTAAGTCGCCACAAACAGTGTATGATGAATGCGGTAGCCCCTAGTGTTTTACCAAGGAAATATAGAAGTCAAGTGGAGAATTTAATGTCATGATGGCAAGTTGGCCATGGTAGCTCAATAGGTAAGAGTGACTGGATGGAAACCAGGAGATCCATGGTTCAAATCTCGGCCATGACATTGAATTTTTCATGTCGACTCTATCAAAAACCTTAGGCTACATACGGCTATTGTGAAGAAATGATTAATTTCCATCAATTAAAACATGTAGAGTATCTTAACATTTCTTTCTGCTTTAAATATTTTACATTTTATTTTGATGTGTTCAACATAGACTGTACTTCCTTGTACCAATTGAATACTGACTTACGTAAATAATTTAGTTATTATTTAAAATAGCATTGCATGTAGGCTATAAGTTTTTTTCATCTTAACTGCAAATTTTGAGCAACTAATTTTCTATACAAATGCTCCATTATCTTAGTAATTTATAAGTCTAAAATGCTTAAATTATCATATCTTTGCAGCTAAATAAGCTTTATTTTAATGGAAGGAGGTTCTATATATCTGGTATAGCTATTTTGAAACATTTAAAACCCATTAATTTTCAATAACAATTTAGACAGTACATTAAAATATAACTTTATTTCATCAGTCATCTGTAAATGTATTACTGAACATGCCCTGAAAAATCCAGCTTATTATCTTAAATACATATTCTAGATAATGGGTCAATTAACTCCCCTTAGGTTGCCATAAAAGGCTATAATAATTTAAGTCAGATGCATTGCTAAGACACTGGAAAATTAAAATATACTTGTTTTGCAGGTGAACCCATGTAAACATCCCATTGTTATACTTAAAGATGTGAGTCACAAAGATTTGGTTGCTATATTGCAATTCATGTACCAAGGGGAAGTTAATGTGAGGCAAGAAGAACTTACGACATTCTTAAAAACTGCTGAAATGCTACAAATTAAAGGCCTCACAGGTGAAGATACTGCCAATGTAAGTACACCTGATATTAAATGTGTTGTAAAACTGCAACAATCCACAGCTCCATGCATTTCTCCTGTGTTACTATTTCTTGCTGAAAATACTATGTGATGTTCCCATTCCATTTTCTGTAAATTTTTTATGTCTTATGCAACACTTAAAGATGAGTTTTGTTGTCATTGTTGTTATTATCATTAATTAATTTATGTGTTTAACTCTTTATTCTGTTGTGCTATAGTTCTCAGTATCCAATTCTATATTGAGTTGAAAGCCACTTAATTTTTTCTCAGAGGCCGCTTTATCAGGCTTGAAGTTCTTTTATGATTTATAAATCTGTACTGGCTTTACTTCCCTGCAGGGAATTTTTATGCCCAAAAAATCCATCTTTTTCTGTTGGTTTTGAATCAGAGGGTAGCATTTTATTCCTAGACCATGAAGGATGCCAACACTTGAAATACTTTTTCTCTATAGTAATACAAATGGAATTAACATAATTGAGAAATTATTTGTGGTCATTATTAAATTATAGACGAGTCGTATTTATTACACATCAGCTTCACTTACTTATCTATATTGAGAACATCTTTCGCAAACCATTGTTTGCATCATCAGCTCTAATGTGACTAAACTTGATCGAGTGTGATGGACATAAGAAAGACAAAAAGAAACATATGCATTAGAAAGAAAGAACATTTCAGGCATCTAAGATAAAAAGTATTGATAAGTCCGCAATAGCAGCTTATTTCTGGTCTGAAAATCTTGAGATTGAAGATAGCACCAAATTACTACAATATGTACAAAAACATAGGGAGCTCGTCATCTGGGAGAAAATATAGATAGAAAAACAAAAACCAATTAATGAACTTTGAAATCCCACCAGAAGACAACCTCACATTTAAATTCATGACAAAATCAACAGATGGCAGCAGCAACTCCATGCCACTGGATCAAGTATTAGTCGCAATAGACCTGATGATGCGAGCGATGGTTCGCAAAACATGTTGTCAATATAGGTACATAAGTGAAGCTGATGTGTAATAAATATGACTCATCTAAAATTTAATAATTGTTTTGCTTCACTGTGGTGTTCCAGTACAGTTACATTTCGATATTTGTAGTTAGTTTTTTAATACTTTGCCATTTACATTTTTATATTATCAGGGGACTAGTTTCGGAAGCCATTACATCTGTTTTCAACCTCTATCCAACTGTTGTGTGTTGTCATCTGCTCTCTACTCTCTGGTGGTGGAACTATGAACTTCTTTCAAAAATTATCTACTGGTGGGATCCAAGCATGCATAATGGAATTGACTTACTTGGCATAACCTTTTTGCTTTCTAATTTTTGTAAGCTAAAAGATGTTTCTGTGTACTTTATTTGTTGAATTAGAAATGCAAGGGACATTCACTAGATCTAACTTTATAAGGTGCTTTGCTTCTAGTTTTAAATGTTTTTGGTATTGAAAAGAAACAAGTAAAACCTCTTTGCTACCTTAACCCTATGAGCGTGTTGTAGAAAACTCACATGAATGCAAATAAGGACCTGCAAGGTCCTCTACTTCTTTTAAATTGTTCTTTTTCCAGATATTAATTTTTTTGGAGTTAGATTTATTCCTTCTAAATTTGACATATTGAAATGTTGAATCTGGTAGGACTGAGTAGTAATGTCTTTGAAAAACTCCTATAATCACTTGCATACAAATATCAAATTAAATGAGGATTGAATGAAATGTAATGCCTCTACCTTCGTAACTCCTCTACAGTTGCATTTGGGAAGCCTTAGGAGTTGTATTCTTTAAGTGTAAAGTATGAAATCCTGCACAGGCCGTCAGTCAGTGTAATTTAAGCAACAAGCAGTCATTAAATTCTTGACACAGATGTCATCCCAAAGGAAATTGATCAGAGAATACAGATTGTTAATGGTGATTGTGTTGATGTACTATTGTACGTTGTTGGTGAGTAAGTTTAAAGAGCTTGAGCTGGGAATATCTGACTTGCGTGAACAGATTTGGATGTCCTTGACAGCAACTGGCAAAAGATTATTGTATCACTCAGAGTGAAAGTTAGCATAATTGGCATTTCACAAGAACATGTGGGCCACATTATTGCTTTAATTGGCTATCAAATGATCTGTGCACAATAGGTACCCAGGATGCTGATCCTGAAATGCAAGCACTCAGACTTGAAAGTAGTCAGGGACTCCACTACATTACAAAAATGAAGGTGATGCCTTTCTCCATTCAGTTGTGAGAGGAGATGAAACAACCATTATGACCCAGAGACAAAACTTCAGTGTTTGGAATATTGACACAAAGACTCGTCCTAGAAAAAGATATTGAAGACAGTCCTCAGCTGGAAAAATCATGGTAATCATTCTGGAAAAATCATCTTATCTGGAAAAATCATTCTGGAATGCAGATGGGGTTATCCGTATTGATCTCCTTGTATGTGGAACAACAATAAATTGAGGGTAATATGTAGAAGTTTCCGGGCTTACTGGCCGTGGTCTAGTCGGAAAAGTTGAAGTTCCTGACGTTTCGCTTATACGTGCATCGAGCATCCTCAGAGCACTCATGGCAAGCTTTAGTGAAACGTCAGGAACTTCAGCTTTTCTGACTAGACCATGGCCAGTAAGCCCGGAAACTTCTACATATTACTGGATTGACGCCGACCGTGAAAGCCTAAGTTGTTACAATAAATTGAGGGCTTGCCCTGTAGCTCAGTCAGTAGAGCACCTGCCTGTTGTGTGAGGGGTTCCAGGTTCGATTCCTGGCTGGGGGTGGGGATTTTTCTCCAATCAAGATGATTCCCCATCTTCCCCAGATTCTGGAAGTATGATAAAGAGTGCCAATGTATGCGTGATCTAATGATAAAAAAAAATTACAAAGTAACAAAAAAATTATGAGTTAACACCATCGGCAATAGGCGATATGTTCCAAAGGAGGAACAGTGAACATTGCAGTTAAAAGCTGGGTGTAAATGGAACAAAGAGACAGAGAGAGATAAAGCATTACATTACAATGCTGCAAACTTTGAAACAGCAGCTAATAAGGGTCCAAAACGAGAAGGGAGAATGTCAGACTGCACACTCTACATGTCACCACAACAGAACTTCAGAGACTGGATCTCACCCTTTACAACATCCTCCATACAGTCCAGACTATGAGGACATAATTATGCTTCTGATGAAGACTTGACAGAACTGTGAGACTCTGATTGTAGAAACAGAGTACCGAATTCAGAAAACAGCTTCTAAAAACATGTTCATCATTGGCAGAAATGTATTCAATAGTCTGGTGATTATGTGGAAAAGTTAATAGTAGTAATTAAAGATCACATTCTAAGGATTATTTGTGCATTTGATTTATTAAAATATTTCCATCCAAACCCAAGTAATGAAGCTGGAGGCCTTTTCACTCAATGCTCATATTAATTACTTATGATTTATGCAGACTTATATATTATAATAGTTATTTGATCGTAAAAACTATTTGTAATCAGTTATTGACACTTGTCACTTACTTTTTTATGTTATTGAGGGACTAGTTTCAAAGGCCACTGCCTCCATTTTCAACCTCTGTCCAACTAGCATCTGTTGTTGTCTGCTCTTCTCTCTCTGGTGGTGGAACTATGAACTTCTTTGTCAAATTATCTATTGGTGGGATTTCAAAGTTCATTACTCAGTTATGTAAAAACTGAAGCTGCTGACAGTGAAGTAAACAAGGTTATCAATAATAACTAAACACTAGTAACACAACTTCACTTATCTTATTTAATTCCTGGGACCGGTTTCAAAGCAAACATCTGCTTCATCCTCAGCCACTCAGCTTGACAGTCACCCACTAACTGACTGACTGACTGACTGACTGACTGACTGACTGACTGACTGACTGACTGACTGACCGACCTTGACCACTACCGGAGTTTGAAGAACAGCTCCTTATCTAACTGCCATCTACCGGGCACAACACAAACTTATTGATGATGTCTATTGGAGGGATATCAAAATTCATTACGCGATCCTTATTTTTCAAAATAAATATCTTCTCCCAAACCATTAAATCTATCGGTTCTTTCAATTGTTTCAATAATTTAACTTCTGGATTTACTTCATGATTATATGACCAAAAATGATCAGCCACTGCCGATTTCTCTGTCTGTCTATAATTAATATTTCTAAAATGTTCCTTCGCTCTGGTTTCTAAATTACGCTTGGTTCTACCAATATAGATCTTATCGCATTCTAAACAGTTAACTTGATAAATACCAAATTTTTTGTTGTCTGAAATGTTGTCTTTTTTAGAAAACTGTAGCAAATTCTTTATACTGTAATTATTATGAGGTGCTAGTATTATACCCACTTCTTTGAAAAATGTTTGGAACTTTTTATTTGCCCATGGATGATAAGTAAATTTTTTGAAAATATAATCTTTTTTTACTTTTTTAAGAGTGGAAACATCATTAACATTTTTTTGATATTTAAATTTTTATACTCTTCTGATTATAAAATCTTTATTTAAGCCGTTAATTAAAGCAGTGTTTATAATATTGTGACTTTGTGGGTTTGTGAAATTAAAAGTCCAATTGCACCACTCAAAAATGTTTTTTATTTCCACCGACTCACAGTTAAACACTTGCCAATTACACAGAATTACGTAATGCACACAATTACGATTCACCAGTTCGTCCGTTACAATTCGACTTTGCTCTCGCAATTACCTACAATCCTCCGATGCACTCACACAGTCTTCTCGTCGTACACTAGCACTGCACTCTTACGCCAAGTACTGACTGTCTTTCCTCCAGCCCGACGTGTTGCTTATATCGGGTCAGCTGGCCGATCTAGAAGGTTCTGGCTTAGATGAAATATCCCGTAAGTTCGAGAAATCAAGGGCAGCGGAAAGAGACGGCACGGTAACGTTTTTTTTTTTCCAGCCACACCTCGTTACCGCTATAAGACAAACGAGGGGGCATGTTCCGAACGCCTCCGTCGTCTGCTGCTGCCGCCAGCCGGTTCTATAGGGTGTTCCAACGTTCGGGTGACACTGCTCCCTCCTCAAAGCTGGTCATCCTGAACAGCACCATCGTAGCGTGCCAGGCGATCCAGGTGTACCACCAACATCTTCCCTCAGGCAACCTTCTGGATGCGGTAGACCACGTCGTTAATCCTCCTCACCACCCGGTACGGTCCTTGCCATGGCTGCTGGAGCTTCGGGCAGCGTCCCTTGGTCAGGGTAGGATGGTACAACCAGACCAGGTCACCTTGCTGGAACCCTTGGCTTTTGGCTTGCCTTTCATACCTGGTCTTCATGCGGTCGCTCGCCTTCTGGATGTTCTGGCGAGCCATCTCGTGCATGTCGTGGAGATGGTCCACCAAGTTCTCCACATACTCGGTCGCTGGCTGTTTCGCTTCCGGAGGGCTTCCAAAAGCCAGGTCACAAGGGAGGCGTAACTCTCGGCCGAACATTAAGCTGGCTGGCGTCATCCCAGTTGTGTCGTGTGTAGACGAGCGATAGGCCAGCAAGAACAGTGGCACCTTGACGTCCCAGTCTCGCTGGTGGCTGGCCACGACCTTCCTCAGGTGTTCCTCTAAGGTCTTGATGTACCTTTCGACCATGCCATCCGACTGGGGATGTAGAGGCGTCATGTGGATCTTGTTCACCCCAAGCCTTTGTAGTCCTCCTTTCATCTAAGCCAGAACCTTCTAGATCGGCCAGCCGCCCCTATATAAGCAACACGTCGGGCTGGAGGAAAGTCAGTCAGTTCTTGGCGTAAGAGTGTAGTGCTAGTGTACGACTAGAAGACTGTGTGAGTGCATTGGAGGATTGTACGTAATTGCGAGAGCAAAGTGGAATTGTAACGGACGAACTGGTGAATCGTAATTGTGTGTATTACGTAATTCTGTGTAATTGGCAAGTGTTTAACTGTAAGTCGGTGGAAATAAAGAACATTTTTGAGTGGTGCAACTGGACTTTTAATTTCACGAACCCACAAAGTCACAATATTGAAGATTACGTCATCGACATTGAAATCGCAAGTCAGGATTTAAAAGAAAATGATAAAGCATTGGTTAAAATGAAATTTAGCAAAATCTTGCAAAGTTTAAATAAAAACCACCCTAAAGAAAATTACAATAAACATATAATTAAACCATTAAAAGAAAAAGATGTTATATTTACTAAAGCTGATAAAGGGAACAAAGTTGTAATATAAGACAAACACGATTACAACAACAGAGTGGTACTTTTACCGCAAGGAGAAGATTACATAAGCATTAAGAATGACCCTTTAAAATCGTGCATTATAAATGTGAATAAAACACTTAATGTGGTTAAAATCATACCTAAAAAAGAACAGCATATGGTTAAAGTCAGTAACCCAGTGTTACCGAGGATGTATGCCTTGCCTAAGATTCATAAACCTGGCAATAAAATGAGACCGATTGTAAATTTTATAAATTCACCCACCTATAATTTGGCAAAATGGCTAAACAAAAAGTTTAATACTTTTGATAGATTTAACAGCTTAAGTATAAAAAACTCATTTGAGTTAGTAAACAAGATCAGCAAGATCAGTACTGTCAAAAAATGATAGGTTGTTTCCTTTGATGTAACTGCCCTATTTCCCAGTATTCCCAAGGAAAAACTTCTAACGTTTTTAAGAAAATGGTTGAGTTCTAATGATTTGGATAAGGAGTCAATAGAGGATTTTATGAAACTTATTAATCTGTGTTTAGATCAAAATTTCTTTACTTTCAATGGAAATGTTTTTCAACAAATTTCAGGAGTAGCTATGGGTAGTCCCCTTTCACCATTTCTTGCTGATCTATTTATGAGTTTTTTTTGAAATAGAAGTCACTAAAGCTTTTCCTTCAATTTTTAAAATATGGTATAGATACGTAGATGACATTTTTTCCATTTTCTTGCAAACACAATTCCACTCGACGACACATATTCTGTGACATTTTCTTTTTTTAATGTTGCTGGTGTTATTTTGGCAATACAGTTAGAAATTGCATCTTTGAATTCTTCTAGTGATTGTGGGTTGCCACTGTGCACATTTGCCCTTAAGTAACCCCACAAAAAGAAATCTGGAGAGGTAAGATCAGGGAAACGTGGAGGTCATAAATTTTTCAAGATAATTTGATTACTGAAAAATCCCCTTAACATCTCCATGGTCTCATTTACATTATGATAAGTGCACCATCCTGCTGAAAGCAACTATCATGTTCATCCTCTTCCAGCATAGCGACGAACTGCTGCACAGTATCCTTGTAGACGACACCATCAACTGTTTCCTCAAAGAAGAAGGGCACAACAATCCTTCGTGATACTGCACACCAAACTCCAACTTGTTCTGAATGAAGTGGTTCTTCATGAAAGATATGAGGATTTTCGCTTGCTCAAGTTCTAGTGTTCTGGGAGTTAATGTAGTCATTTAAGTTGAACCATACCTCATCCATAAAAAAAGTCATATAAGAATGGCTACATTGTTGCATGTGAAAGAACAAAACCATTGGCAGTAATGGCGATGTTTCACTAGATTGGGTGTCCGCAGCTGCTGGACGACTTTAACAAGATACGGGTGCAGTTTTGCGACATTAAGAGCTTAATGTGTGGAGCACATTTATTGATGATCCAATTTGTTGTGCCAAACGTCTTACCGATTTTCATAGTGAGATAACAAGTCACTGCTCGATATCATGAACGAAATCTTCTGTGATACCTTTGGTCTACCATTTCGTCGTCTATCATCCTTGGAGCCTGTATCACGAAATCGGTGCACATGGTTGTAAACGGTACTTTTACCTGGTGTCGGATCATTTGGAAACAACCTTCTCCATCTTTCTAAACATCTTTCATAGAACCTGAACTCAAAGTATGCTTCCAGCATAGCACAGGTATGCGCATAAAAGTCATTGTCCCCAAATGTTATTCATATGTCACTACGGGCAATGTAAAAGTTGCACTGATCTGAAAATAGCGCAGAGCCCTTCTTCAACGTTACAGCTATCCGTCATGCAAAGGTTGTCATCCGATCCAAATTGTCTTAGAGACAATTTTTTAAAGTTTGAGTCCGGTGACTTTTCGAACTTTCTGTATATCAGACTGACTGCATTATAAGAACACCTGTGGTCACTACTTTCAAAGGTATATAAAATTGAAATGTGACCTTTATTTATTCTTTCAATTTTATTCTATTGTTTTCTCTTAGATGTAATTTTGGTATTTCTATCTGTTCCTGCTGAATAAACTAATGTAATCTTACAGGAAGAAGCATTACCGGTTCCTCCAGCTCCTGTACAAAGGCCAAGGGTTGTCCGAAGAGCCACAGAAAAGGTAGGTAACAACATTCTGTTTTTGGAACATGATTTTGGCAGCAGTAAACTGTGTTGATAACAAATGTTTACTGACTAACTTTGGTCGGTGTAAAAATAAATTTATAGTCGACAGAGGGGATTCTCTGTATGTACAACAAAGTGTGGAGAAACAGTGATTGCATTTGGGCATAGTAAATGGTAGCTTATATGGTAAATGTTGGGAGCATGTAAATTCAAAGATATCTAAGAGTCGCTCAGGTTTTTTAGATCTAATTTTTCCTTTATGTAATAGAGAATTTGAACTAGTATGCTAAACACTGTTAACCATGGAACAAACCATGAAACCTACTAGTCGGCCAAGATATGAATGCACTTGAAGGAGGGTGCCACAGTTTTGTTTACTACATGAAGGTTAGGGAACTGCGCGGAGCGAGGGGAAGGGTGATACTGGGAATGTACAGTCGCACAATTAAAACAATACTCACGTGCTGATGTCTCGGAAGTAGGACGTCCGGGAATCTTCAATTGCTTCCTCCATGAACCCATCTCGGTGCTTAAAATCTTCCTCAATTCTTTTCATGTGTTTGCATGCTTCTATCCAGTCATTTTGTGTAATTTGAGCTATGCAGCTTTTTGTCATAGCTTTCATATTATTCAAAGTAATCAATGATACATTCTTTGCTGCAATCTTTTGTTTAATTAAATTTCAGATAAGCTCTGTAGGGTTAAGGTCACACTGGTACAGAGGAAGGCGTAAGACTGTAAAACCTTTTTGTTCCATTATTCTATCAAGCCAATTAACAGGCTTTTCTTTATCTTTCTTTCACTATCTCTAGAAGTTCACTTTTTGTCAGTTGCTGATCATGTTCAAGTTTCTTTTCTGTTAACCAATGAATAATCAGCCTTTCGAGATGAAGTGTTAGGGAATTTATTTTCCTGTACGGTATGGTAGGGTGCATTATCGACCACAACAATGCTTTCAGGTTGAATATTTGGTATTAATTTCTCTTCTACCCACTTTTTATAATTTTGACTATTCATTTCATCATGGTAATCTGCTGATTTGGATTTTGAATCATAAATCAATTCAATAAATAAATAAAAATAAATATAAATTCCAATAATCTCAATAAATCCCATGGATCCCCCTGCATGTACAACAATTGCTCTTTGACAGCACTAGTATTAGTAAAAATACCTGGTACTTCCTCATATTGCCAGCACTTCTTGATGGTATAGTGAGTATGGACCCAAGTCTCGTCTGTATAAACTACTGGTTTACGTGGTCCTTTTTCATTTACACTAATACCCCTTAAGTACTCTGCACGTTTTGCAACAATTTGTGGTTTTTCCATTAGCACAGATCGTTTGTTTTTGCATTTCTTAAAATGAAATCCCATTTCTCTTAATATTTTTGTAAATTTTTCTTTGCCACCCTGAAAGTTTATTTCTTCTTTTGCAAAGTTCAGTAGTTTTCTCAAAGTAGGAATTTCCTTTTTCTGTTCATAGTACTCCAAAAATTTTCTACGCACAACGCACTTATCAAAATCATCAAGAGATATGATTTTGCGTGATTTTCGATTTTTTCTCGGAGTTGTAACTTTAACCCCAGTTGCTGAAGCATTTTCGAAATCCTTTATTATGTTCATGATGGTTCTCCTAGACTTTCCCACTCTTTTTGTTGCTCTAAGTGTTGCTTTTTCAAGGGGTACGGGTAACTTTTTCTCCTGTTTTTCATGTCTACACAACTGTATAACCTGAAATATGATATGTTTTTCATCAGAATGGAATACTTTTCTTGTTATTAATTTTTAGATGATTTTCTTGTTGTTTGTAACTTTGTAGGTGTCTCCATGACTAAACTCTTCACCAGATACGCCAATTTTATTATGAGCACTGCAACTGCCACTACACTAAACTGCACAGGAGTAGGTTCGAAGAAACACTTTGTTGAACTGCACTACATCTGCACGCCACACTGGAGTGTCTTGGTATTGTTGATGTTTGCATTATTGGAACTGTACCTGCAGTACCCCGCCCACACATTTGCACTTCACACTGGAAGCGTCTCGGTTTTGTTGATGTTTGCAGTATCGGAACTGTACCTGCAGTACTCTGCTGCACGTCACACTGGAAGTGTCTCGGTATTGTTGATGTTGCATTATCGGAACTGTACCTGCAGTACTCCACCTACACATTTGCACGTCACACTGGAAGCGTCCCGGTATTGTTGAGGTTTGCAGTATCGGAACTGTACCTGCAGTACTCTACTGCACGTCACACTGGAAGTGTCTCGGTATTGTTGATGTTGCATTATCGGAACTGTACCTGCAGTACTCCACCTACACATTTGCACGTCACACTGGAAGCGTCCCGGTATTGTTGAGGTTTGCAGTATCGGAACTGTACCTGCAGTACCCCGCCACACATTTGCACGTCACACTGGAAGCGTCCCAGTATTGTTGAGGTTTGCAGTATCGGAACTGTACCTGCAGTACCCCGCCACACATTTGCACGTCACACTGGAAGCGTCTCAGTATTGTTGATGTTTGCGTTATCGGAACTGTACCTGCAGTACCCCGCCCACTTGTGACATATCTATTTAGTAACTCTTCTTGCCGAGTGCATTCATATCGGGCCGACTAGTATATTGTTTTTCAAGGCCATCAATCCCTATTATCAACTTATTCCTCACAATTGTGAACATGCATAGGTGCTACAAATATTTTTAATGAAACATTGCTCAAGTTTAATAGGAAATGGTCTTGCATTGTGATGTGATATTCTTCAGAAGGCAAGGGAAAAGTATTTTATGAGAGCCTTTTGGAAGATTTGAAAATGCTGCAAATATAAGCAACCAAGTTGTACGTCATCATCCAGTACTAGCACTAGTTGTGGTATATGCTGTATATTGTAGGTTAGAGCCTTATTTTCACATTTGTTTTTCAAATTGACTGATGAAAGTTTTAGAAATGCTTAATTGGATAATATGCGGTGTAATATTGTTTTTTCAAAAATAATGAGTGTTTTTGATTCCAAAACGTATTAATCAAGCGGCATACCCACTTATTTATAAACAAAGCATGTTGGAGTGATAGACTGTACAATACTAGACTACTGTCCCTGGTATGTCTGCTTGGCTATTGTTTTCTGGGTTTTCTATTTTACATTCTCAAGTGCCTTCAAACAAACTGTGACAGTATTTTCTTCTTTCATTGTCATAATTCTATGTCAATATTACTTCTTTTACTACTAAACCTTTTCTATCACTCTTCTAATTGCCTAGGTTTGCTCTAGGTAATCCAGTACCATGTTGCAGAATATTTTTAGAATCTGATCCATATTATCCCAATTTCTGTATCTTATAATATATTACCACTATTCAACTACAGCTTAATTCTAGGTCACAGAACTTTAATTTTTGGTGTTTTCTTGAAGCATATTTTTACGCTACACGTAACTAGTTTTCCCTTTCTTAGTGAACTCTTCTGTTCTGTCCATCTTCCATTGTTGGTTAGACTTATTCTTAAGGAGTATAAATTTGCTAAATTTGTCAACCCCCCTTTTTTCACGTTAGGATTTTGTTGTTTTTGTAGTTGTGTGATCCAGGAATAATACTCTTGTTATTAATTGCCACATTTTTATTATTTCTATCTACTTGCATCAACATCATTGAAACTAATCCCCTGGAGTAAATAATTGATTACTGTCATTGTTGTACATAGCTGTTTGAGCTATTTAATTACTCTTCAAATTCATATAGAACTGTCATATTTGCAGAAAATGCTCATGGAGTTCTGAAATTGTGAATCATCGATTTTGTATAACTGCATCTTTCACATTGCAACAAATTTGTTGTTCACAGCTGATGGTTCCCCACTTTGTTCTTCATCAAGGAAGTTAGTGGTTCATACACTTAACCTTGGCGGGGTGTGTGTTGGGCTCGTAAACCTTTCTTGGTGAAGGAAACATTTGATTTGATTTGCAATCTCACACTTGCACTGTCTGAAGCATAGTGAACCAAATTACACACTATATGAAGAATACCGCTGTCACTGCCGTTCATAAACTAGAAAGACGAGAAATATAGGAGTCAAATGGAGAATTTAATGTTATGACGGCAAGTTGGCCATGGTAGCTCAGTGGGTAAGAGCGACTGGATGGAAACCAGGAGATCTGTGGTTCAAATCCTGGTCGTGGCATTGAATTTATCATGTTGACTCTATCGAAAACCTTAGCCTGTATACGGCTAGTACAAAGAAATGATTAATTTCCATCAATTAACTGGAACTTATTTTACAAATTGCCTTCATACATTTGCTCTTAATGTTATATATGCCAGATGTGTCATGATTGATGGCACAAAAGTTGAAAGTTCATTATAATAGAAGCAAACTAAGCCTTGGCATTATATTCTTTTTGAACACTATTTGTCTGCAAATGGTTTTAAGTGCTTATTGTAGTAATCATTGCTACATTATGGCACAGTGCTTTCTTTCAATGACCTTGATTTTGATCTGTTCAGTTTACTCATAAAAAAGCAATTTACTAAGCTTTATTGTTTTAAAGGATATTTTAAACAAGTTGGGTGCTTCATAATGTAATTGTTTTTAGGCCCCACATGCTGCTCGAGCTACAGTTGAAAAGAAGCCACAACCAGCACCAGAACTGTTAACCATAGAACCTGAAGAAGCCCCAGCCCAGCCTCCATTTAAACGCATTAGGCCTGAGGTTTCCACAGCTTCCCCAGTAGTAACAGAAGAAAATGTAACTCCTTCAAGAAGCAGTACAACATTAGATTTTGTAGAAGTACCAAAACCAAAAATGGAACCTGTAGAGTTTGAGACTGAAATAGAAGAAATAGAAAGTGCACCATCTAATAGAGATGACCCCTTGGTACAGTTACTTGGAGGAGAGAGCAGTCAGTCAATGCAGGACAGCTCGCAAGGTGAGTGCATCAACTTCTTATTACTATTCCTTAATCGGTTGGTTTCCTTGTAGTGGACAGCACGGCGCTGGTCTGGTTTCCCCCACCAGCATTCCACCAATTGCTCCATCATCATCTTGCCCTCATACTATCATTCACTTCCTTCACCCTCACACCAGGCATCGGGCTGATCCCCCATCCTGGTTCTATATCGGATCCAAAGCTTCGGTTCCTCAGGCCCTACCTTAAGGGATAGAGGAACAATAATCCACTAACAACACTGTAAGAGGTACTGCTAGGGGTACAGTAAAGAATTGCTTTCCTTCTGTGCTGTAAGAGAAATTTTATTTGAAATAAAATGAAAAATTTGACAAAATAAAACATGTGGTAGAGGATAGCAATTATGTGGCATCCGTGCACCGGTTCACTGGTGGATAGGCCATTTCACAAATTGACCTACTTATAGTGTAGCGCATACTGACTTCATTAATTACTCCCATAGTTGTATGACGGGCATTTGAGTATAAGTACAGTAAGCATGGTGTGCAAGACTGTGGAATATATTATTTGCTGACTATGTCCTGTTGTTGCTGTTTCAAATAGATGTAAATCTGGTCTCATTACCAGGTCTGACTGCTCCAGGTAAAGCCTTATGCGAAGCAAATATTTCAGCAATGCTAGTTTAATGTATTTAAATATTTATCTTTGAAGGATTATCAATTGGGAGAGTGATGGATAATATGAGTCATATAGATAGTCTTGTGAAATAGTTTAACTTTTAACAGAAATTAATTTTAAAATGTCTCAATGTTCGAGTTATTGCCAATTTTGATGTTATTTCAAAGTTACCTTAATAAAAGTTTTTGTAAGATATTAAAAACAAATGAATCGTAATCATCATTATCCATCAATTATCATTTTAAATCACTGACATGCATAAAATTAAAAACTTAGCTATTTTCCAAGCAGAAATAAAAACTTTGGGAAGAATTTTAGTTTAATACTGCCATTAGATCAGTTACATAAATAAGAAGTAACAATTTTAGATCAGTAGCATCTATTTTCAACCTATGATTTTTTTTTTTAGGCAAGTTGCTGCCCTCTTAAGTTGTTTCAGAGAACTTGCTTAGTGAACATTAAAACAAATAATTGCCAGTATTGTTGTTGCACACATGAAAAAGTAGAATTGGGTTGAAAATACAGTGCTTGGAACAGGCAGAAATGCCTTATACCTGAAGTGAAGAAGAAGACAATACTTGGCATTTAAGTTCAGCAACTTATAAAGTTATGAACAAAGATTTTCAAGAAAATCCCTCCACTCCAAACTACATGGAAAAAAATTAGCTATTTGTCCTATTTTCTCAAAAATGGTTGCAACAATATTTATGTGCAAAATATTTGTAGAATAATAAAGTGCTTATTTTAAATTTTCTGTGAATAGCCTCTAAAGTCCTCTTCCTTATGAATATTTTGTAAAATTGATAAACCCTAAGAGATGGACAAAATCTTACTACACACTATGAAGTTCGTTCAGTATGTAATGCCCCACACTCTTTTATAAGGCAATTAATATATATAGACAAACATCCTTATAGGTTTTTCATATTTGATGTTTTTTTTTTTTTTTTTTTTTTTTTTTTTGCATTGGTGAAGTTTCGAACCATTCCAGTAGATGGCAGAAATGGCATCTACATACGACTCACGTTACCAGCAGTGTGCTGTTATTGAATTCCTGTGTGCAGAGACAGAAACTGTGGTGAGCATCTATAAACATTTTGTGCAGTGCATGGCTGTGCTGCAGTTGACAGGAGTACAGTTGGGCAATAGGTAAAGAAAGTTAAAGCCTCAGAAAATGCAGAAACAGAGCTCCATGATCAGCCACGCTTGGGACGTCCTGTTACAGCCACTGCTCAAGACATGCTGAAATGCCATTATTCATGCTGATCGCCTCATCAGTACTCGACAATTGGTCAGTATTGGAAATGCGTCTACAATGATCTTGCTCCAACATGATAATGCACACCCACACAAGTCTGAGAACCTGGGAACACATTGCCAAATTGGGTTGGACATCACTTCCTCATCCACCCTATAGTCCAGACCTGGCACCCTCGGACTTCCATCTCTTTGGGCCACTTAAAGACTCTCTACAGGGCACACACTTTGAAGATGACGAGAATGTCATTCATGCAGTGGAAACATGGTTACGCCTACAGGACAAGAGCTTTTACCAGCAGGGAATATATGCTCTCACACAACCTTGGTGTAAGGCCACAGAATGTGATGGAGACTATGTAAAAAAATAGGACATGGACAAGATATATTGATATATATTGTTACCAAATCCTGACTCCGTAACAATAAATATGTTCCGATAGAAAAAAAAAATGTGGGGCATTATATATGGAATGACCCTTGTATTAATGTTAAGTACAACATTTAGAGCATTAAGCATTTCTGAAATATTTTTTGTTGTTGCTTTAAATTTTCAAATGACTGTGCTTTTTAAAGTAGTAAGTTGCTATTGGTTTTTTATTGTGGTCATGCAAAGAGTGTGCAGTTTCAAAACCCATCACATAGCATCTATGCTCTTTCACTTGAGCATACCTACTTATGTTATACCTATTACAAATGTATTGAAAGTTTATCTTGATTAACAAGAAGTAATCATCACAATAAGCTACACAAATATAATTATTTGTAGGTTTGGTGAAGAGTGGCTGGAGAAAGTCATGTGAATACAATATGACATTTTGTTTCCAGAATGTTAAGGATTAATAGACTGGGATATGCATGTAAATAGCTGCATCTTTTTGAAAAGCGAGTAAAACATGTGCAATTCCTTGGTTAAGAGTGGAACCAATAAATATATCCTAAAACCCCTGAACATTACACAAAGTAAAATGATAGAATATATTTTATGTTATTAGAGGTATAAATTAAAATGATTTATACTCCATTGTTGATTTAAATGCAATAGAATATAACAAGAATAATGTATCCAATTTATTGTATAAGGGGTGTTCAAAAAGAAACGAGCCAGAGTCTTGTATGCACAAGCCGGTGACAGGATGGTAACATCGTGACATGTGTAACAAAGTGTTGCTCCAACTAGAGTGTGGAAGTTCACAGTACGTCACTAGAGGGCATGCATGTCACGTGACTATACAAAGCTAGCAGCAGCATGCATCAATTGTCCAACACTGCCAGTTGCATAGCAAACAGTGAAATGGAGGTGTCAAAAGAAGAGCAAAGAGGTGTTGTTCGTTTTCTGACAGCGGAAGGCTTAGGCGGGACGGACATTCATCAACGAATGTCGCAAGTGTACGTATGGCGAACACTGCATGCCCCTTGCAAGGATCAAGGTGTGGCACAAGTGCTTCAGGGGAGGACATATCGTCAGCCAATGAGGCACGGTCTGGAGCACCACATGGCATTACCGATGACATCGTCCAGCTGGTTGATGCATTCATTACCCAGGACCGCCGAGTGACAGTGAGAGCCATAACTGCCGAGGTTGGATTTAGCATTGGAAGTGTTCACACTATCATGAAGCAATGACTTCTGTTGTGCAAAGTGTGTACCCAATGGGTGCCCCACAGTCTTCAACCACACCAGGAAGCATGTCGAATGGCCCACTGTCTTGGTCATCTGCAGCCCTATGCTAGGGAAGGGAATGATTCCTGGCACGAGCATACAGCTACTGGTTTCTGTAATTATGTCTCTGGCTCGTTTCTTTTTTAATGCACCTTATATAAACTGTTACTACTTAGTGATTTCATTTCTACTCAACAAACTATAAAGGTGAAGTAGCTCACCTGTAGATGGCAATTTACTATAGCAGATAAGTGCTAACATGGCTGCATAAATCTTAAGAATAAAACAGATGCGATAAGTTAGTCACAGTGATAAATGTAAACAGAAACTAGAGTCAATTTCAAAAGAGTGGAAACAGCTAGGTTAATGGCCTGCAAAGCTGGCAATGCCAAAAGAGGGATTAGATGGCATTCATCCCAGTGAATCTTAGACCATGATCTTGCACTAATTGGCAATTAGTGAATTGGAAACAGAAAATCTTAAGTGAAATGGTGGAATACAATATGGTATTTGGAGAATCACTTTGATTGGCTAGTTTCTTATGTTTCACATAGACGTAACCTGAAAGCTTGGAGTTTTAGGTGAACAATTATGATTATATTAGCATCAGATAATCTGACCATTTCTTAGAGATGACATAAAACAAGTCACTGTGCATATGCTTATGTCTGATTGTTCAGTGTGGCCCATAATTTACATTTGCGGAGCTTGTACAGGTATCTTTATGATTATAGGAAGCTATGATGCACAGTGTGACATTAAATAGTGTGGATATTTATATTGTGACTTTGGTAAGTTCGTGAGGGGTAAACGAAGACCCCGCCACCCCTACGTCTCCCCTGCCGCCGCCAACCTTCATTTATTGCTCGGCATCGCGGGCTTGTGGTTTGGATAACAATATATAGACATTTTGGATTTCCCAAAATTTTATGTTTAGAGCAGGGGAAGACAGGTAGTGACGGTTTTACGTCAGCTCCTTCAGCTTTAACCGCCAAATATGCTCCCCAACAAAAGGCAGGTTAGTGTGTGACATCACCACACTGACTAATGCTGCCCAAGAGGAACGAAATACATGAATAGAGTCTGACTAAAAAATTCATTGCCATAGCCGGGATTTGAACCATGGCTATGGCATTGAATATTTTAGTCTGGCTCTGTTCATGTATACCTTAGCCTACACACGGCTAGTGTGGAAAGAAATTATTATTTTCAGAAAGGAAATAGTTTGATGTGTTGGGGTTCCGACAACATAGGAAAGATATGAAATGTTGTTGTTGCCTAATGGCACTGGGGATTAGTGTATTTGCATCATTTTCCCCCTAGCTTCCCAATATAAAGCCTGTAGTTCTCACTTTTGAGACCATTACATTTGTCCAAATGGTGTTTGTTCATGATGACATCCTCTTTACAGATAGTACATTTGGGTGTAGGTATGCAGTGTATTTTATAAAGGTGTTCTGCAAGACAATCATGGCCAGTTTCCATTCTAAATAGGGCCACTGCAGTTTTTCTTGGTAGTTTTTGTATGTCAGTTTTGTCTCCAATGTTCTTATAATCCTTGTCTTTTAGTTTATCTTTTTCATCAAGTCTCTGCTGTCTTTTAAAATGTAGCTTACTGTTGTTTAATTGTTTATTAATTTCAGTATGTTATATGGGTTTTATATTTTGAATTGCACCTTGTTTGCTAGTTGGTCAGCATGTTCATTACCTAAAAGTCCAACGTGGGCTGGAATCCATTGCAGGGTGACATGGTTTCTGGATTCGACAGCTTTAATTAAACTTCTTATTTCTTTGATGTTTCTTGTTGTTTTGTTTTTATAATTTACAATCCTATCTATGGCTGATTTTGAATCTGTTAAGATAACTATGTTTTGCTTTATGTGCGGTCTGTACAGGACATTTTGCAGTGCTGCTTTTATGGCTGTTAGTTCTCCATCATAATGGTTTGAAGTTTCGTCTAGTGTTAGATACTGTGCAAAATGTTTGCAGTATACTCCTGCACCAGCATCTTGTTTGTTAACAACATAGTCCACATCCACGTGGTGTTCCCTGGATAACGCTAAATGGACTACAACGCAGGCATGCTTTCCAATATTAACATCCGAAATGTATCGGATGTTAATAATATGTGCAACTTACATCTTGGATGTTGTAATATTACTGCTGGCTGCTTTAATTACACAGTTGGTCACAGTTTATAATCAATAACATTTTGGCTCTGTTCTATGAGAAAATATATAAAGCTTAACTCGTAGTTTATCTGAAGTTCAAGCATGTTATAAAGTAAATAAAATAAAAATAAAACGTAAAGTAATTTTCTTTGCAAATTAGAGACTCACTCAGAACAGAATTACGTGGACATTTTGGAACACTTTCTGCTTCATTTTTCTTTAACTATTTATCATTGTCAGGATGTAATATGTAAGAAATTTGTAATTGAAGGCTGCATGTTAGATTGTGATCCGACAAGGTACTTCGTGGTTTGGACTTAGCTAATTTCATAACAGAAAAAAAAAATTGTTCACACACATATATCGAGCTGAGGCAAGTGAATACAACCTCGGAAATCTGGTTTGGGGGACATTCTTGTAATAATCAGGCAACTCTTTCTAGTGTGTATATTTGTCCTCCAGTAATTCGTCACATTGTACATTTAACAGTTTCATTAGGTACCTGGCAGCTACATTGTCATGAAGTGTGCTATACCTTGCCGAATCCTCGGATTCTGTACTCACAGCGACATTTATATAGCAGCTTGGTACTACACGGCTCTTGCCTGACGTCACGCACTGCAGGCCTCGCTCCCGGCTGAAATGCGTCACAACTCTCGAAGCTGTCTTCCTCTGGTTTAGAGAGTACAACACATTTCATAGCACTATGTTTTTGGGACCTATTTTCAAATTTACATCCTCCAACATTAAGTAATATTGGATGATGAGCGAAATGGATGAAATAATGCTTTAATGAGGCCAGGGTCCCTCGATGTTACAGTTACCCGGCAATCATTTTTGAGGATAAGGGAAAGCCTGGTAAAATCCTTATCTAGATAACTTACCATGACAGAGATTTGAACTTGGGATCGTGAGGCAGACATGCTAGGACGTGTGCTACACATGTGGGCATTGGGACCTCTTCTGCATCATATCCATTTCATTTAGTGTTTTAATTTAGTAGGTACTGAATTTAAGATTATAGACTATATCTGTCTAAATCCAGTAAAGTAATAAGTGACTTCATTATTATGTACAAATATGTCCCTAACAATTTGATTTTCATTTTAGGAATTTCTCACTTCTGTTGTTTAAATGTTATCTAACCTTCATTTTAAGTGAGATAGATGAACTTAGAGGATGATAGAATATTAATTGTATAGATAGATACTTTATGATAGAAAGAAAATGTCAAAGGATAGTCATCGCCATTGCAAGGCAGAAAAAGGTATAAAATGTAAATTTTGAGAAAGTGTTTATAAACTTTTGCAGTTTCATTATCATTACGTTAACTTTGCAGCATTAATAAACTGAAGTCTTAAGTTGGTGTAAGTTTCGTGTTATGGAAGATATTTCTGAAAATACAAACTTCTTAGTCTCTGAGTTGAAGATTTCTTTTGTAAGTTAATGCTTCCTGATGAAGCCATTTCCTAAAGTTTTATGAAGAAAAGAATCACTATAAAAGAATTTAGTAAACAATTTAAGGTCTTTCGATATCAAGAACAATTACATGAAGAGAAATGCTTATAAAAAGTCCTTAGTTTCTGAGAAGTGAGAGCACAACTACTAAATCTTGCCAATGGAGAGGCAGATAAAAAGTAATGGAACATTTATGAAATTTTACTGAAGTTTCATGACTCAAGCAATCGAGAAAATGGTTGTCAGTGTTTTAAAAATTGTTTTCTCACTTCTTTGAGATAGAAGAAGACTTACAATGAATTTTATTGTCACCAGAAAAATGAATGAATATGCATTATTAGTAAATGATGTAAAATAAACAGATTGAAAATAGTCTTTATTATAGCTTTTGTGAAAAAGAGGAAACCATTGTTTACCTGGAAGAACATTGAGAACTAAGGGAAATACATTCTATCATAATATTGCCACTGCAAAAGCTGTTTCAGGTACAAATATGTAGACTGTTATACGGAGATGGGTAATTTTGTAATACTTTCCTACTCTGTTTCTTTAGTGCGAAAAATATTAATATTTTGATAATGTTGAATGTGTTAAATGTGTACTGTAGGATCCAAATACAAATACAAAACCTTTCTATTGGTGGCAGCAGGTCATTGGACAGAAATGAAAGTAGAATACACACAGCAAGACAGCAGAGAAAACAAGGTTGAACACAAAGTTCCTGAAGCTTCAAGCCTTCCTGCAGCAAGTGGACAGTATGTTTGGGGGTTTTCTGATGATCCGAGGGGCCACAGATTGGAACCAATTGTTTCAACAGGAAAAAAGAAGTACCCCCAGAAGGCCTGCAAAGTATGTGCTGCTTCTAAAAGGCGCAGAGAGACCAGATATATTTGTTCCCTTTGCAAAGTTCCGTTGCACAGAGGTGAATGCTTCATGAGGTACCATGCTACCCAAATTTAATTTGCTTGTTTAATGAAAATCTTCAGCATGCAGCCGATATATCTCTGTAATTGCAATATTTTGTATGGATGTATGTGTTGCTTAGAAACATCTTGCATAAAATAAGAAAAGTGATAAAGTGGTATGCAGCATTGGCAAGTACATTACATAAATTATAAAAATGTTTGTAAAAAGTGAAATTGTTAAGATTTCAGGGAGGAAAAAAAAAATGGCTGTGAAACGATAAGGATTTATTTGTTAATAAAGAATGTTTTATAAACAAATCTCTTTTGGAGATTAAACATATTATAGATTGTGTGCCATCATTTAAGTTGGAGCATAAGTTGATGGCAGTTAGATTTTCATAATAGTAAAGTCTGTCTAGTGAACGGGAGTGCAGTTTGCCCCTCAAAGGAAACTACTTTCCCGCCCACTAATGACCGTCATAAATCTATCTCCACACTTCAGAAATGGAACACTGTCATTGAGGACCAATAGCAACCCTGATTTTCTCGAAGTGACAGTCGCATGTCTACTCCACGTGGAGTCTCAGTTGCCAAAGTTCCAACTTCCAGTTGATCTGTTTCATTACCTGCAGAAATTCGTTGTGTTTCACGATGTGGAGACCGTGGGAGGGAAATGCTGTGGTAAATACAAATGAAGTAGTAGATAACTTTCAGTCAAGGGAAAATAATCAAAGTGATGACAATAGTGTGAATAAATGGACCGAGTTATATTACTGGAAAAGCCTCAAAAAACAAAGTTATAACGGGAACTGTTTCTAAGCAAATTCAAGTGCTTGTTTTGAACACATATAAGTATGTGCTGACAAATAATCTTGGTAAGGAGTCATGTAATGAACCTGATACATTCTGGGTATTCTCAGAAATACAGTAAGAAATATTGTGACGAAAGGAATACCAAAGACGCTGATCAAGTGTGAAAACAAAAGGAAATGTTTCTCTAAAGTAGATAATTTCACATGCGTTTTAATTTGTTGAGAAATTTATAGAGTCTATGCAAAAGGGAGAGCGCCCACCTTAGACGAATTGGTTGCACATTTGCAAGAAATTTGTGATTTTTCTTATGGGCACTGCACTTTGCGCGGCCTTCTAAAGGAGCTGGGCTTCAAATACCGCACGTTGAATAAGATAAGGGTTATTATGGAATCCAGTAGCATTGTAACTATATATATCTTTGTCAAAACTAAGGAAGTTTTGCAGTAATGGACATAAGATAATTTATTTAGACGAAACCTCGTACGATACCCATGACGTATCGAGAAAGGTGGCAACCTTGCAGAAAGATGTGGGAGAAGGAGGGTCGGGGGTTGTAAAACGATTATGAGGGTTCGTCAAAGGCAGCGGCCGATGTGCACACCAGTTAACTAAACAGACTTTACTGAATAGCTACATAATTTCGTTGTGTGGGATAAAATTGATGTACGGAGATAAGCACACTAGGAATAGAGTGAACAAACTCTTCGTTGTACTATTATCTGTTTCAAATGGGATGATGTTTGTCCTTGAGCACTGCTAGACGAGCTACCAATCAAAGTCCTGCGATGTCATATTGCATTCCCCCTGTGACAAGCACCAACCTAATCAATCTCTAATAAATACTATTTGCGCTAAGACAAAAACTCAGCTTTTGCAAAAACTGATCCATGAGGAATGTAGAGAGTAATATTAATATAATTTTGAGTCAAACTAATACTCAATGCTCCACCTATTGCTAGTATTTACCTAGAAAGTGTTTCGTTAGGATCTTCCTAACATCAGCTGTTGTCGACTAATGGACGTTGGTTTGGTGAACTTCTTGGAGATGATAGGTGTGTCTCTGTCGGTATCCTGATGAACTTAAAGAGAGTGATGTAAAAATCGTAAAAACCATATATTTTTAGCTGAAATAGTTTTCCTAATACAAATAAAGTACTATTATAACAATGCATCACGTTGTAAGCATGTAATGAATAGTATTATTGGTGGGCATGTATGTGTGTACGTATATTTTTAATTACTTAGAACTAAAACGTAAACATTTTACATGATGTGATAAAAGAATTACTTTGAATAAGCCAACATATTTGTTAAATTTGAACGAGAGGAAGCAATACACTTACTACTGGCCTAGCAGAACGTGACTGGTCACATTATATCTTTGTTTAAGAATGGTTTCGTAATCTCTATTTACTCTAGAGAGTTCAGAGCTGCATTATTCAGTTGTTTCTCCATTTAAAAATCAGGGAAAGTACTAGCTAGATCAGTTTGTAATTGAAATGAGACACGAGGCATTATAAACCACCTTCCCCCATACCACTGTCAGAACAATTTAATAGAGTTAATGTGGGCTCAGATTATGTTGCAAACAGAAATAATATTTTTAAACTGACAGAAGTTGAATGACTTATTCATAAAGAAATTGTCAAGGAACACAACAAGACTGGGAAAACTTCGTGAGACATCAGATAAACTATAAGAAGACGACTTTTGCAATGAAATATCACGTGACGAGATTTTGCAGCCTGTCATCATAAATTTGCAGTACTCAGAAGATGAAGACAATGACAATGATGAATTATCTCTTAGTGTAAGTAACATTCACAGCTATATATCACAATCTAGAGCACCAAGGTCAATGACAATAACAAACAGCTCTCATTGCAACACCAACACAGCTGACTCTTGTTACATAACTCACTGTTTTACAACTTGCAAGTCATCTCTTGGCCAATCGTCGCCTCTTTAAATACTTCACTGATAATTTCTAGATTATTCGAAAATAAACCAGAACCCGAACAGTCTCGTCAAGAAGTAACGAGAAATTTCCATTTATCTCCGTTTGTTTCGGCAGAACTTTATCTGCATGTTACTTTAGTGTGCCGGCTCTTGGTTTTCACACTGCCCGCCTATCAGTTCCTTTTGTGTAAACAAGCCGCGCGATTATAGATACGGGTTCGCGACACTATATACTTAAAACATGTGCATAGTATAAGAATATCCATGTTGTAATTGTAATTTCAACTGCCTTATTATAAAACTTTGGAAAATTCAGTTTGCATTCCCTTAGTTTAGTGCCAAGAAGGCTCGCAAGTGCGAGAGAGAAAGGGAAATATTAAAAGAGTGGGGGTAATGAGGTGGCAACGCTGAAGGCTTAATGCATCTGATTCGCTACAAGCTAGAACTCTTCCCATTTGAAACACGTAATAGGTTTACATTAGCAGATTGCAGTAAGTCACTTGCTGAAGCAAATGGAGAAGTCACTTCTGCAAGTTTCTAAGTGAAGTTCATGATCTGCTGATGCTTGTCAAGAAGGGTGATTGGAACCTGGGTTAAAGAAAAGTATTGTACAAGGAACATGGATGTAACATGTAGTAATCTTAAATTGGAAGAACTCAAAGAATTAGGAAAGATGTGTTCTGATGTTTTACATTCTCATGACTTTCTCAACCACTGACATTTATTACTTCTGTACCACTTACCTATAAGCAGAGGAAGTATTTCAGCCAAAACTTTGGTATCAGGATTTCATAGAAAATAATGTTTTGAGGTCATCCAAATATGCTTTAATAATAGGTCAGTGTGTGGATTTGTGTTTGTGCACCTTTGAACAGCATAATTCAAAAACAAAAAGTCTGTTAAATACCTGAATATTAAAGTTCAATATCTTACAAGGATGTGACATGAAGATTTGTAACAAACACCACACCATGCCATTTGGTATTACTTGGTGTCATTCTTTCTTCTTCTGCCGACTTTGTGTGTTGATGTGGTCAGACTTTACAGTGATACAGTGCTAATAGAATAGAACATAGACAAACTGGAGAATGAATTAAATCTTATGTCTGTCACCTGCAGTGACAACTCTGATTTACATAAAATTCTTCCGCTGTTTATGATTTTCTCAAGAAATTGCTCTTAATGATTTAATAAAAATTGGCATATATTTAAGATATTTGCATGCAAGTATGTACTTCTTGAATGTTCTGGAAGTAGTCTTTGAAGCACTATGATTATGAAGCCAGAATGCTAATTGCTGAAATACAGAGACATTCTGCAGGATTTTATGTGAGATGAAATCACATCACAAAATATACATTGAAATAATAATTACTCCATTCTCTGTTATATTTCCGTTATATATACTGCGCATATTCATCGTCATTACTTTCATATTTGTTGCTCTCCAAAACAAAATCCATTATTAGTGGCAGGGAGTATTTGCTTTGCTAACTTAAATTTTGATCTATACGTGGTGAAAATAGCTGGTAAAGCTTTAACCAGGTTTGCAGGCCTCTGCAACCATTACACTGAAACAATTGCCTTACAAAAATGTGGCTTAAGGTTAAAATTATTGTTGGTGAAACTGCCCCTAAGAGATGGACAAAATGCTACTACTATAGTAGCTACTGCTACTACACAGAAATGATGTTAATTTATACAGTTTATGTCAATTAAAAAAAATTGCTTTGTTACTGTTTTTAAATACTTATCTTTTTCAAGTGGTAAGTTGTACATGTTTTTTGTCAAGACCATGCAGAAAGCAAATCATTTCAAAGTGATCAATAGGGCCTGGAAGTTTATCCTAAAAAGCTATGAAATATGCATGCAAATATACTATAAAAACTTGAAAATATGCCAATAAATATTTGGAACAAATTATACTGAGCTGATTATGAATAGATGCTGACACAGTCTACGCATTAAACTATGCAGCTGCATACTACCTGAAGGGATTTCCCTGATATGTTTAGAAGCGACTCGGTTCAGAGTTGCAACATTTCTAATCTTGCATGGAAAAGACCATAAAAACAATATAAATATTGTTATAAGAAAAGCTAAAATATACATTTATATGCATCATTAAACAAGGTTATAGCTTATAAACTTGATTGGTGCACATCACTTACCAGCATTATAGTTATTACAAAAGATATGAAAAAAAGGGAAATGCATGAACTTTCAGACCCTAGTATTCACAAAGCAATTCTCATTTTAAAATATGACTAAACGTTTTAGCTAACTGTAGATTACCTACAGTGAAAATTATAGTCAACATTTTTCTTGGTTTTTAAGTAGATTGAAGAACAAGCTTTTGTACAAGTAGCTTGCAGAAGACTGAGTAGAAAAATTCCTTGAATGCAGCTCCTTTTTTTAATCTTCTATTAGCTGATTTATGTATCAAAGTTCTTAAATTTGACAAAAATCTAATGTTCCTTAAGACTTGTGAGATAATTGCATTCCAAGAAATTTTTACTTATACCAAGATAAAATTTTTAATTTTGGACTTTTTACCCCAAAATTGTTCTGCATGTTACTTTTCTGTGTCCAGTATATGTATCAGGTTTAAGGTAATTTGTTAATCATACTGTAGATTGCATATTTTTAGCCTCTGGGGTTTTTGCAACAAACTCCTCTTTGGTGCCAGACAATGGATTTTCAATTAAAAATAAATAGATAAAGATGGGTAGAGCCAGATTGAAAAATTCAATGCCATAGTCAGGATTTGAACCACAGATCTTCTGATCTCTATCCAGTTGCTCTTAACTATTGAGCTACCATGGCCAACATGCCAGTATGACATCAAATTCTCCAACTGACTTGTATGTTTCTTGGTAAACCATTAGTGGTTCCCGTATACAATGAGATATTCGCTATTTGTGGCAAGTTAATATTGTAAATGCTTATGTCTCCAGGACAGGAAGATCCATGGTTCAAATCTCGGCTATGGCATTGAATATTTCACTCCAAATCAAACTATCCAAACTTAAGCCTCCATATGGATAGTCTGGAAGAATGATTCATTTCCATCAAATAGATAAAAGTTTGAGTAACATGGAACTGTACAGGATCCAAGAAGTCTGAACAAATCTATTATATATTTGAGTTAAACTTTGTAATTTTCAATGGATCATATTACTAGTTGTGTAACAAAAATGTTAAGTGATAAAAAGTAAACAAATAATTAGATAACAAGTGTAAATCAGATGTAAGGGAGGAGCTGTGTGAATACAACATTAATAAAACTACAGCACAGTTCAAGATTGATGAACAATTATAAACTGTAAAATGACAACACATTCAGTTATAGTTCCTCTGTGTGAGTATATGTAAGCTTTTATTATATTTTACAGAAATTATTATTTATTTTGATTGTTGTGTGCTAAACACTTCTTTGTTTTAGTACAGTTTGAAATAAAATAACAAACAATTAGCGTTTTTGTAACTCATTGCCTTTCCAGTTTGGGTTATTCCACATCAATTCAACACAATTGCAGAGGAAATTCTGACTTGACATCTCAGATTCTAAAGATATATGGTACAGTTGTTGGCCTCATAGACCTGTGAACAAAAATAAAGTTTTAGGTCTCTTACTCCATTGGTTCTCCAGTTATTTAATTTGGAAATTTGAAAATTTTGAGAAAATTAGTGCATTTTGAAATCTTCAATGAAATGCTGAGCAGTAACCAATTAATATAAAGACCTGGGAGTAGTATAATTTAAAAGCTTTATTAATGGGCTTTCATATGAGATGCTTCTTGATAGTTTTTTTAAAGGGGAGAATCAAACTTTTTTACATTTTATTTTTTCAAAAAGTGACAATTTGAAAAATTTGAAAAATTGCTCAAAATAAGTTAATGATGTCCTTACATCACTTAAAGTTTTTTCTGGGATATCCAAGTGATCACAAGTTACAGTGCATACATAATACTTACACGTATGCAAGAAAAAATGCAAATTATGTACATATTCATTTCAAAAAATTAAATCATTATAATATTTGCACTTGTATCACTTCTTATCTCTGAGGATAAGAATGTCTCGTCAATCTTTTGAATGCTCTAAATTTGGTACCTGTGTTGTCCAACACAGAAAACTGCAGTTCCTAATTCCTGGCATCACTCATCTATCTTTGCACTTTCATAAAATACTTTGACACAGTTAAGTTTCAGTTGGTAGATCTTTTCTGTTTCATGTCACGGCTTGTCTTATAGCTGGGGGCCTGAAGTTCGTGCATTGTATTTTTTATACTCCAATTATCAGGCTCAAGGGTCACCAACATAACCTTCTTTTTTCTGCTGGTACAGCTTGCATACATCTTTTTGGAATGTTTTAGGAAGTCACATTCAGTATCACTGTCCTCATTGGTAGAAGGTGCATTAATCAGTAATTTCCTCTTCACTCCAACACTTGTACCCAAACTTCCTTCTCTCCACAGGTCGGGGGGGGGGAGTTTGAATTGCCAAGTTACCTACTTGTTCTTGAATAACTTACATGGTTATGTTTTCTATTCTGGCATTTAATCTTCCTTTATAAAAGTTCAATTATATTTTGTAATGGAGACGCTCTCTTGGCGCTCGCATGTCGATAATGCAGTTAGCTTACTTCCCTACTAGTGATTCGTTATTTAAAGGCTGAGGTGACCGCAACTTGCGGTGAGGAGAGGTTGGTACCATGGCTACGGATTCGATTCATAGAAGCTGTATATTACGTACCAACTTGTGTTGCCAACACTCTACAGGAGCTTCTTCCTACCTTTTCGTTTATTTGAAAAGAAATTTGTTGGTAGAAGTGGTAACCTGCTTGAAGTGAGCCCCATGTGTCATGTGCTACTGTTTATCATCAGTTTGTATCCCTGTGTAAAAACGTAATTTTTTATGTGATCAGTGATAATTGTCTGATGTGTGAAATGTTTAATTTTTCATATTTAAGGGATTTACAATGAATGCAACACACAATTTGGTGTGTGCAAACACCCTTTTCTTTATGGAAAAAATTATGACAAATGCATTGTGGTAAATGTTGGTAGGCCAACACCAGTGCATTGTTTACAAAAACTTTGCAGGGGAGCATCTTCAAAATACACCAGGACATTTAAGACTCATTGGTATGAGGAACATAATTGTGTCGGATTGAAGGAGCTGAGAAAAACACTAACAAAATTGCCGACACTCTTCGGGAAAGCTCATGTCTATATATTGTAAAATACAATGAGAACATATACAAATATAATAATTTGTAACTTAAAACTTCACTTATCTTATAAAATCAGAAAGAACATTTTCGTAACATTAAGTATAAACAAACTGATAAATCGGCCATAGCAGATCAGTTTTGGTCATTTAACCATGAAATAAATCCAGAAGTTAAATTATTAAAACAATTAAATGGTCCGATAAATTTAATGGTTTGGGAAAAGATATTTATTTTAAAAGACAAACATTGCGTAATGAATTTTGAAATACCAGCAGTCGATGATTCTGTTTTTAAATTTGTTTTATTTTCAGATTTTGGTAATACTAACAAAAACATATCAACTTCTAATGTTTAGTATCTATGGCGACAGCTTTGTTTTTCCAGCTGAAGATATGTATGAATATACAGGAAATCGCAATCCTGGAAAATTTATAAGAATTATCATCAATTCTTATAAGATAAGTGAAGTTTTAAGTTACAAATTATTATATATATATATATATTTGTTTGCTTCACTGTTAATAGCTTCATATTTTATGTATTTACAATGAGAATGTTAAGCTTAACAGACTTTCCATGCAATATCCCATTAGGGAAGTAGACAAGAAATGACATTTCGTGGACATAATGAAAGCGAGGACTCTTTTAATAAAGATAATTTTAAGGAACTTTTGGATTCATATATAGAGGGAAACTCCATAGAAATTCAAAATCACTATTCCAGTATAAAATTCATTTTTGCGATGCTGTATTTGTGAATTTAGGTTAGCCAATTTTCCGAGTCATCTAATCAATTCGCCCTGAGCCACACCTGCCACAGGTGACTCCCATGGATTATTTCTGTTGTATTTAAATAAGGTAAATCACTAACTTCTGCATCTTCATGACTGCTGCCTGGTACATGAGAAGCAGTATGTTGATCTGTAAAATTGTAAAGCTCCTTTTTGCAACTGTCACACGCTGTAGAATTTTTACTTGTTCCCAGCATCAAGATACACATCCAGTGGTTCACAGATCTCAATTGTTTCCTAACTTATGGTTAGGTTTTCCAAAAGGGTTAAAATAGTTCAAAAGGATCAGTTACATGGATCAACAGCCCTTCCACTGACTGATTACAGCTCACTATTGGGTGTGGAAGAAGCGTTTATGGGCATGTATGGACATGCACAAACTTGTCCAGACTTGCAATGGCAAGACCTACCATTGGAAATTCTCCAAAGAGAAACTTTTATCACACTTCGAGAATAGAATAAATACCTTTCTGGTAACTTGATCAACAGCAGTAACGCATACCAATGTAAATATTATATTTTTTTCTTTAATTTTTTGAAAGGAATATGTACATACTTTGCATTTTCCTGCATATGTAGGAGTGTTATGCATATGTGTAACTGTAACTCCTGATCCCAGAACAAAACTTTGGATAATGTAAGGAAATATTATGATTTTATATTTCAAAATTTTAAAATTGTCACTTTTTGAAAGAGATAAAATTAGGGAATTAAAAAAAATTAAATTTGAATTTCCCCCCTCCCCCCAAAATAATATCTATCAAGTAGCATCTCATATGAAAGCGCATTAAAATAACTTTTTAAACAATATCACTCCAGTTATGTATATTAAATTGGTTGCTGGTCTGCACCTCATTAAATATTTTTAAACACATTGAATTCTTTTGAAATTTTCAAATTTCAAAATAAAATAACTGAAGAACCTATGGATTGCATTGAATTAGATTATGTGATGGAGGCAATTTGGCACTGCGACCAGTCTTGATCTATTAGGCCTATGCTCCAAGTGGGACATCCCTGGAAGAAGGATGAAGCGAGAGGAGACAGAGGGCGGCCTATTTAAGGACTCAGGACAGTGCAGAGGGTAGGATAGCTACACTTTAAGTTAGAAACTCCTCAGCAGGCCAGTACAGCTGACATCGTGCCCACAGTGGTCCTGAAATGTCCCACCAGGTCAGCCAGGAGACCAGAGAATGTCCGTCTGGAGGAGGTGTTCACCAGGAGTATATGATCCTGCCATGTAACGCCGAGACTCTCACCGACACTTGCTACCCTAAAGAGAGTGAGTGTTTTAGGGCCCGTCGACAACAAGGTCATTTGGGCCCCCTAAAGAGACCACCAGACGAGAATTGATATGAAATGTTAGTGTGGTATAGGAAATTCGGGGGATGTAATTAACCTACTCAGCATTTGCACGGCAATCTAGGAAAACCCCAGAAAAAACCATCGGTCAAATAGGCTGGCCACTGGAATCAAACCTGGGCCTCCTGAATGCGGACCACAGACAAAACCACCTAAGCCATCCCGCTTGGTGAAGAACCAGTGGAGTAAGAGACCTAAAATTTTATATTTTTTCATAGGTCTGTAAGGCCAACAACCATGCCAAAACTCATCAATATCCAAAGAGGTCATTCTGGATGACTGTGTTGAGTTGACATGAAATAAGCCCATTTACCTTAATTAAGTACCTGAACTATTACTCCTCTGTTTGTTGCTGAAAAGTAATCATTGAAAGTAAGGAGCCAAAATCATGACGTGTTGCTTTCTTGATGGCGATGTGAAAATATCTTCTCATGAGCTAATATCCAGGTGAATTCTGGAAAGATATCCAGGCTTTTGATTACATACCCCTATGTAACCTTAAGAAATCTGTGGCACAAATCAATAAATTCCAGGAACATTTTTACTCATGACACATGTTAATGAAACCTTTCTGCAAAATTTACTATTATGCATGATGTAACAGTTGCTGAAATATGGTTCTTTTACATAGAGAAAACCTTCTCTATTGAAATAAATTTTGTTTCAAAGTGGAGCATAAAGTACGCACACTTTTATCAGTAGTCATGGTGTGACTAATGTTTCTGTCTGAGATACGAGTGTCTAGCCTGAATTTTGCAGTTAGCTGTGTAAAAATTATTTCTTAATCTATGGATGCGTGCACAAATTGTAATGCATTCACTTGCATGGTTCACATGTGTCACATATTTTATATCCCTTGTTTAAGCAATGGTGTTAGACATTTTATTAATAAGGATGGACATGCTTTATTATAAAGTGTAATTTAGTGATACATAAGAAAGATGTGTAAAAAATAATAATGATATTGTTTAATAATGAATGATTGATATAATTTAATAATGCATAGCACAACTAACCATGGAGGGTCAGAGCCTACTGGCCGACTGCTGCTCGCAATAGGCAATTGGGGTGCAGTAGTGAGATAGTGCCGAGTCCCTTCTGCGTGGAGAATGTAGTCTTTGTAACCTGGAAGTGGAGTGTTGAGTAAAGAAGGAGAACAATCCAAAGCTTGATATGAAATAAAGGTGAAAGTAATAACAGGAAAGGTGGTGATGGAACACTTAGTGAAATGAGTGGTGGGGGAAAACGTGTCAGGCACATCCCATATGCAGTTGCCTGGATTGGAACCTGGGCTATTAACCACTCAGCTACAGCACTGCTTTTACTTTGTGCTAACTTTCGCAGATATTGCTCTTATTAGATTTTCACTCACATGTTTGTAGCTTATTATTTTGCATTTGCCCATCATAATTGTTTGTATTTACAAACAATTTACATGTACATTCCTTAAAGTGTAACACAGACTCATTTTGAACATTGTATATGCCATTTACATGATATTTTGTCACATAACAATGGCTGTGGGATCCATTCCTTTGTTCACAGAGTGGCACACTGATTCTTTACCTCTAATAATTGAGTATATCTTCTAATCTTTGTAGGAAGTTTTTCAAAAAGTGTTAAATGAAATCTGTGTTCCTTATCCCCTTGGAATACTTTGACTGCCTTTGCAAGTCTAAGGGTTATTGATTGGTTAGAAATATAGTAAATTTTGGGACACAAGCATTTGTCAGTGACTGGATTTTCTTGAAATATAATTTATCGAACACAATTGACCCTTTGTCATGTTATCAGATGTTGTAATTTCTAGATCTTTTGCCGCCTCACTTATTTCAGGGTAGTACTGATATTTTCTTTTTGTTTTTGCATAATATGTACATTCTATCTCAGAGTTTCAGTGAGATAATTGTTGCTAAATCAATAATACATATCTCTGTGTTCGTATTATTTCATCAAACTAGATTAGTCTCATCACATGCTTTTGACGATTTACTAAGCTTATCAAGGTGTTAAATTTAAAGGGAGTCGATTAATGACGCTAAACAACACTTACTTTTAAATTTTTCCGAAACATGTTCCGGAAAAATTTAAAAGTAAGTGTTGTTTAGTGTCATTAATCGACTCCCTTTAAATGTAATTTATCATAACAACACTGTTTTCAATACTTCCAAGAAAGGAATTATCAAGGTGTGTTTCCAAACCTAATGAGGTAAAATTCTTAATTTTTAACACTCATAAAATGTAAGCTTTAATAAAACAGAGTATGCAAGATAAAGCATACATATGAAGCATGTAATCAAGACTTTGCACAAACCCTATGTTAAAATATGACATGGTTGATAGTTCTACAAAAATAACTCCAAAATTGATAGAGGGGAGTGCAAGGCAGGAAGGCTGCATGGTTATAATCCTCTTTTGAGAAGTAAAACAATGATAACAAATATGCTGATTGACATATGTCAATCATCTGAGTATTGAAAGAAGAATAGAATTCAATTGACTATCATTGCAGTCAACACACTGCTCCAAAGACACGCATTTCAACATAACTATCCAAACGTTTTTTTATTATGATTTCAGCTGTTTTGTAACCTGGACAAGTTGTACGAATATGTGCTGCAAAGTGTTCCACAAGAAGAACTTGATCGGACTGGATAGTTCAGTTGGATAAGCATTGTTCTTAGATCCTGAAGTCGTGAATGTTGGGTAACTCTAAGTCCTTGTCTTACTGATCCCAACTAACATAGGTAATTGTAGGCACTATGGATCTTGAGCTCATTTAAGCGTCATTTCACCATTTCATTCATCATCCGATATGACTTAACATTGGAGGACTTAAATTAAAAAGAAAGTAGTTGACTGAGGGGTGGAGTGTGGTAAGTCTGCAAAGGATAATTGCAAATGTGACACTTGGTCTTAATAACCTTGGGAGGCTTGAGACGACGGACGATGACGGCAGGAGGATCAAGTTACAAGAGATGTGGTAATGCTCAGGATTCCTGACAGGCGTTTGCAAGGTAACCCTGACACAGGCTACGGCTGGACTCGTCAAGAGCGACATGGAATTGGGAAGTTCACAAAGTCCATCAGAAAGCCTAGAATGGAGGATTCTGATGGAAAGGAATGCATTGTCCTACCTGCACTACAGAGCAATGAATGCATGAATGTGTAGTATTTAACCGCTTTTACTACATGCGGCACCGCAGGCGGTGACACTGATGATATATGAAATGAAGATGAAGCACAGGTAGAATGAGATGGCGGGGGAAATCGGAGATTCTGGAGAAATGCCACCCCACGCCATTTTGTTCACAAATCTCACTTTACAGTCACCTGGGATTGAACCCAGGCCATCTTGGTGGGAGTCAAGTGGTCTAAACACTCAGCCATGGCGCGACCGACTAAAGAGCAGTTTCCCTGGCTTCAAGTGCGTGTTCCTCAGTTCAAGAGGTCCCGAGTTCGAATCTCGTCAGGGTGAATTATCTGGATAAAGTTTTTTTCCAGGGTTTTCCATTATCCTGATAGATGAATGTCAGGTAACTCTTAGGACCTATGGTCCCTGGGCTCATTTGAACATCATTTCACCCATTTAATTCATTATGCAATATGATATCATTGGAGGATGTGTACAAGGCAAGTTGGGACGACCAGCCTGAGGAGAGAGCGGTGTCACGTTACCGCCATTGGTTTGCCTTGGGAGAGTCGAGTGTGGGTGGCGTAGTCATTTTAGCTCAGTTATCTATTGGCTGTAGGAGCAGGAGAAGTTGTGCCTTCAAAGACACCCACCATCTTATGTCACAAAGCTATAAGCGAGTTGTGTCATTACTGTGTAAATACCATTCGATGCTGTTCCAAAATGTAAGTAAAAAACATATGACTACTGGAACAATCTCCTGCACCCGACAGGGCTGTAAGGGCTGCAAGGTCTGGCAGAACAGTGCAGTGTGTTTGGTGTTATGAATCTGTGTGTGTTTCGGGCTTTCGAAAGTTGAGTCAACTAGTGCAGCTCTGTGGTGAAGAGTAGGCAGGTTATGGAATGGTTCAGGAAGCAGTCCATGAGTCAGTGCATCTCCATGGTAAGGAATCAGCGTATAGCTCCGTCTTTGTCCTCCGTACTAGCTTCTGATTTCCAGGTTGCAGTTTCATGGATTTTATAGACCATAAAAATCCTTAGCATGGCTTCCTTCAGAAAAAAAGTAAAGCCGTTGGTCCATATCATAGATTTATGGCACATAAAATAACCCAAGCCTGATAAAGTCCTCTGAGCAAAATTAATCATTGTTTTATGCCCAATATAGAATGGGACATGGAGAACCAAAGTAGTTAAAGAGTATCCATAAATAAACACTGAATAAGCTCTGTCTATGTGTGTATGTCAGAGAGATTACTAGCAGCACAATTAGTATATGCTAAAGAGATATATACAATAAAGAGATGTCTTGAAGCTATATACTTGTTTAAGTAGTATTGTGCTTCATATTAATTTACATGCAATTTATGCATTTGTTGCACTGAAAATTTAACACACTTAAAACTTCATGTTGCAAAATTACTAGGTGCATTCAAAAATGATTGGCAGTACAAATTTTCTTTGTTTACAGGAACCATTTATTGAACAGCCATTCAGGTAACATTACAGGTATTCCCTGCCAATGTCTATAAACTTGTTCCATCATTCTGGCAGCTTCTGTATTCACGTATCAAACCATTCTTCAGGGGTATACAACCGCATGAAGTTCGTCATTAGTGGTGAACTTCTTACCCCACATGACCTCTTTCATTGAGTCGAATAGAGCATAGTCACTAGAAGCCAAATAGGGTGAATGTGGACGATGTGGCAGCATAGTAAACCCTAGGGTACGAATGTTGGCCATGCATTATCTTGTTGGAGAAGAACATCATGGTCTAATTTTTTATGGCAGCGTTGTTGAGTGTGTTGGCGGAGTTGTTGCAGTGAATCACAGTACCGTTTGGGAGGGAGCCATTCCACCAGCAGTATCCCTTCCTGATCCCAGAACACAGTTGACATGTGTTTCCGAACGAATAGTTCTGGCCATAACTTCTTGGGACGGGGGCCCGCAGCATGCTTCCACTCCATAGACTGGCGTTTCTTTTCTGGAGTCTCATGACTTATCGACTCACCAGTTTTGCAAAACTTTCTCTGTATCTGTACTATATTGTTGCAGCAACTGTTGGCATACCTCCACACGCTTCTGTTTCTATGCATTAGTGAGGGTATGTGAAACCCATTGTGTATACACCTTTTTCATTATCAAATCTTCATGGTTTATGGTGTGGAGGGTTCTCTGTGACAGACCTGTTGCCTGCACTAATTCATCAAATGTGACATGGCTGTTCTCCAATATCAGGTCATTGACAAGCTGGGTATTGTTTGGTTTTTGTTCAGTTGCTGGACGTCCAGTGCTTTTGTGTTTTTGAGCAAAGTCCCTGCCATCTTTGAATTCAGACAACCAACGAAACATGGACCTGCAACTTGGTGCAGACTCCCCACATATGGCCCCTAACCTCTTGTGGATGTTTGAAGCAGTCTCTTCTTTCCTCCAGAGAAACCACACAGTCCACCTTGGCCGTGCTTGTCTGCTTCCATGTTGTTTCACTGATCAAGATGGTACAATTGCTGCTCCAGTGCACCATCTATGGGAAGTAGCAACATCATCTGGTGGCAGTAGACAGTACTATCACTTATCTTCATGCATACATTTACATTTGCTATTGTAAGTTGTTATGGAGGGGTTTGCAAAAAATAACATGTAACTCTTAAAATATTCTATAAACTTTGAGATTTTGACCCTAGTATTCTTGTCTCTCCTTGAAATCCACATGAGTAAGCATCAGTACAAATTCATGAAGAGGAAAAATACTGTATAACAACTCTGTTGACATTATTTTGTATTATAATGCAAACTTTTAATACAAATATAAAAGTAACTTAAGAACAAACATTATACAGTGAAACCACAAATGTAAAAAATAGAGTTGGAGTCTACAGAACATTCATTTGGTTTTACTTGTATTTTAGAAGTGCACTTTTGTAGGTTCTTATCCACTTTATGCCCAGTGAGGTGACATTATGTTAATACATGCAGCGTGCATTTGGGACACCCTGGTTTAAATTCCTGGCAGTTACCTGTATGAACCATGGATTTTTCATGGTTTTTCTGGGTCAGTGGATCCTTTTCAACCATAACCTTTTTCTCCTTCGTTTCTTCTGCTTATTGTTTCCTTTACTGTCTTGTTTCAGGGTTGTAGGATCAGGTGACTGCTGAGGGGTAGCTGTGCTCTCTGTCATTTACACTGCCCAGTGGTGTCTTTGGGCTCCACCAAGGGAGGTTAGCAGCTTTGGGGGCTTCAGATTGCATGAGATACATTCAGATTTGAAGCGTTAAGAATCTATTCATGCTTATCTTGCAATCCAGATCTGGTTGCCTTTTGAGTTTCTCTTTCTATTCCTCCCAGAGTCATGGTAGAAGTGCAAATGGTCAATGTGTTAAAAGAAAAAATTATTTTATTAATGCTGTCAATTAAAAGAATCATATCAGTGCCTTAGGAATGCCAGAATTTTGTTGCGCAGCAATTCTTTTAGATTTCAGTAAATCTAATGACATGGTCTGTGCTGGATTTGATTAATGGGGTAGAGCATAAGCAACTGAGTCATCCAGACTGACAGGCCCTGCCTTGGTTGTGAGATTCCCTTCATGAGCTACTGTCAAGTAATTGGAACCCCTGGACCCCTCATGGATTAATGAAGTTCATGGCAGAGGTCTGAACAATTATATTGTGATTTGTATATCATAAATGATGAGCTTATTTGCAGCATTATCCATTTGTTTATATTTGAAGTTTTTTATTAACAAACGTAGGCTTTCACGGCCGGCATCTTGATCAGTAGAAGATTCCGGGCTGTAAGATCGTGGCGCACTGGGTTTCTTCATTGCTTTCCCAGACGTTTGGCTTGCAACTGCAGCAAGCATCATCAGTGGTGTAGAAAAGTCCTCCTTGTACTCTTCGTAGCTACTGAAATGTCGGCAATGGGAACTGGCTTTATATATGCTGGAAGGTACTGCCCTCCCGTTGTCTGATTGGTTCGGGTCTGGGATTGAAGTGGCATGGTTTTTTAAGATTGAAGCGTGTGATTTGGCTAGGGATGTATTTTCTAAAGCTGGTTACAAGCTTTTGTGTAGTTTTAATGCTTCTTCTTTCTTATTAAAATTGTGTTTGTGTTTATAAATTTCTATTGCTTCGCGATATAGACGGGCATGGTACTGAGAAGTTGTGGCAAGGATATCTGTTTCATTGTAGCGGATGACATGTTCCCTGGATGCTTGCAAAGCATGTTGTGCCATGGCAGATTTATCCAGTTGGCCCAGGTGACAGTGTCTGCGGTGTTCCTTAAGTCTGGTGTTGATGCTGCATTGTGTGGTGCCCATGTAGACTGATACTCATGAGCACGGTATCCGGTATACTCCCACGGTCGTGAGTGTGTCTCTGGGATCTTTGACTTAACGGAGATAACAGTGGATATTTTTGGTCGGAATGAAAACTGTATCTACATTATGAGCTTTTAAAAGTTTGGAGATACGGTCTGTAATGTGTTTCAAGTAGGAAGGAAAACTGTACCTGCCTTCTTGGAAGATGTTTCCGGCAGTTTTCTTTCAGGTTTTCTCCTTGGGTGTAAGGCTCTCTTAATATCTTTATCTGTGTAACCATTAAAACAGAGAAGGTGATCCAGGTGTTGCAGTTCCTGTCTTAAGTGCTGAGGCTCACAAATTTTAAAGGCTCTATCCGCCATTGTTTTCATCTTGGCCCATTTTTGTCGTGGATGATGGTTGGAGCTATTATGGAGATATCGGTTGTTGTGGGTGGGTTTGCGGTAAACTGTGTGCTAATGAGCTGTCATTCTTGGTGAGTAGATCATCCAGGAATGGGAGACTTCCATCTTTTTCTTTTTCTATGGTAAATTGTATTCGGGGATGTAAACTATTGACGTTTTAATGATGCTTTAATATATTTATAAACAACCTAGCAGATGCACTGAAGAAACTAGATAACATACAAATGGGAATGTATGCCGATGACTTAGTAATATGGACCTCGGAAAAGAATATAAGTTATGGGAAACATTATAAAAAGTTACAAAAAACAATGGAGAATGCAATTATAATGCTGGAACAATGGACTAACCATAACAATATGGAGATAAACACAGAAAAAACCCAATATCAACTGTTCACAATGGAACACAAAACAGAAAATATATGTCTGCAAATCAATAACAAAAATTTACAAGAAGCATCCACAACAACATATCTAGGAATAGAACTAGACCAGAAACTACCAATGAAAGAACATGTAAACAATGTAACAAATAAGATCAACAAAAAGAACATCTTAAAACGCCTAGCAGGAAAAAAATGGGGTGGAAATATGGACCTCCTTAATAACACATATAAAACATACATAAAACCCAACTTACTATTTGGAGGAGAACTGCTGGCAACAGTAAGCAGGAAACTCAAAAGGAAAATAGAAACCTCACAAAACAATTCACTAAGAATAATAACAGGAGCTGTGAAAACAACACCAATTGCCATACTACAGAGCTTCACAAAAAATATGGCCATAGAACTGGAACATGAACTAAAGGCAATTACCCTAGCACAATAACTGCTAGTTAACAAAAATAGACACAAGTGGTATCACACAGCAGATAATATAAGCAATCTAAAAACCCAAACAAGCTTCAGAACATACATCAATAACTCAAAACACAAGAACATAACAGCAACAAATATAACAACAATAGAGTAAACAAGCCCAACAGAATATATTGACATACATTATAAGAATGACCTGTTATATACAATACATAAGCAAAACAATTCACCAAATGAAATGAGAGCAATAGCAATAGCCACAGAAAATGAAAGATATCCAGAAAAAGAATGGCTCCGAATATATACAGATGGATCCTTTATAAACAAACAAGTTGTTGGTGCAGGAGTATACTGCAAACATTTTGCACAGTATCTAACACTAGACGAAACTTCAAACCATTATGATGGAGAACTAACAGCTATAAAAGCAGCACTACAGAATGTCCTGTACAGACCGTACATAAAGCAAAACATAGTTATCTTAACACATTCAAAATCAGCCATAGATGGGATTGTAAATTATAAAAACAAAACAACAAGAAACATCAAAGAAATAAGAAGTTTAATGAAAGCTGTCAAATCCAGAAACCATGTCACCCTGCAATGGATTCCAGCCCACGTTGAACTTTTAGGTAATGAACATGCTGACCAACTAGCAAAAAAAGGTGCAATTCAAAATATAAAACCCGTGAGACAAACTGAAATTAATAAACAATTAAACAACAGTAAGCTACATTTTAAAAGACAGCAGAGACTTGATGAAAAAGATAAACTAAAAGACAAGGATTATAAGAACATTGGAGACAAAATTGACATACAAAAACTACCAAGAAAAACTGCAGTGGCCCTATTTAGAATGGAAACTGGCCATGATTGTCCTGCAGAACACCTTTATAAAATACACTGCATACCTACACCCAAATGTACTATCTGTAAAGAGGATGTCATCATGAACAAACACCATTTGGACAAAAGTGAGAACCTACAGGCTTTATATTGGGAAGCTAGGGGGAAAACGATGCAAATCAACTAATCCCCAGTGCCATTAGTCAACAACAACAACAACAACAACAACCACAAACTATTGATTTGCTTAAAGAAATCTTCTAAGGTGGAGTCTCCCAAGTCCCACACTACAAAGGTGTCATCGACATATCGAAACCAACAGATAGGTTTCTGGGGGACCAACCTTAAAGCATTTTGTTCAAATTTTTCCATGTAAAAGTGGACTATTACTGGACTCAATGGACTACCCATGGCCACATCATTGTATTTGATCTTTCTTAGGCATTCTTTCAACATTACATTCAAATTATTAAATTTTAGATGAGTCGTATTTTTTACACATCTGCTTCACTTTCGTACCTATTTTTAGGACATGTTTCGCAAATCATCGTTTGCATCTACGGCTCTTATGCGACTCATAAAAGCCGTAGATGCAAACGATGATTTGTGAAACATGTCCTAAAAATAGGTACGAAAGTGAAGCAGATGTGTAAAAAATACGACTCATCTAAAATTTAATAATTTTTCGCTTCACTGTGGTGTTCCAATACAGTTAAATCTCGATATATTAAAGTGACGTTAAGTCAAGAGGAACACGCGAAAGTTAGATCCAGCCAATTTTAAAAACCGGACAACATGGAGGTAAGATCGTTCACATTTGAAAATTTCAACGAACATTTCGACAACAAGAAAGAAATAAAACAATATTTGAAACTAAAGACAAAAAGGAGGTTAATATCAGGGGACATAAAATTTATCAACAATTGCCTAAAACAAAACATTTCTCCGAAATTTGTAAGAAAAATAGTAAAATTTAACCACAACAGTATAGAACAATTAGCTGCTGATAAAGCAGTGTTAAAATCCGAAAAAGCAAATCACTACAGAAAACTAATATAGACCTCTCTTTGTACAACCTACATTTAAAACTTGTAAAATTACTAGGAAACACAGCATGGGACCACTTAGAAACCAAATCATTTGAACATATAAATTATAAAGTCAAAGAGAAAGTTTATCGTCAAAATAAGAAACTAAAACATAGTCATAATCATTGGCAACCAAAACATAATAAAATTTCAGCAAAGAACACATCCCTAGACAATGTAATTAATCTCTCAAAGCAAAATTTTAACAATGAAGAAATAGATGTACTTAACCAAGGCCTAAAAACATGTATAACATACTCCAGCAACCCAGATGAATTCATTGCAGATATAGAATTAGCAGCTTGGAAACCATGGACAAAAATATAATTAGGAAAAAATTAGCTCCTATATATTATGAGTCGCATAAGAGCTGTAGATGCAAACGATGATTTGCGAAACATGTCCTAAAAATAGGTACGAAAGTGAAGCAGATGTGTAAAAAATACGACTCATCTAAAATTTAATAATTTTTCGCTTCACTGTGGTGTTCCAATACAGTTAAATCTCAATATATTACATTCAAACTTTATTTTTGTGTTCATGTTGTTTGATTTTAGCAGTTTATATATAACATATTCAAATGTTACTGCTTTTGAATTTGCAGAATTAGCTATTACAATAAACTCTCACTAATCCGGCCCTCTGTGGCCCAACCTTTCAGTAATCCGGCCCACATACAGCCTCTTGTAGCTTGTTTAATGTTGAAAGCAGAAATGACGTGCAACAATGTGTCTATGATTGTATACTATTTGTATATTGTATTGTTTGTATTGTATTGTTTCTATTGTTGTTTTTGTTATTGAATTTGTGGCTTTCTTTAGAGATCAGTACATACAGTGGTTTCTAAAAGGAAATCAAATGTATAAGTTTTGTATAAAATTAATGTATCTTTGGATTATTAAAATAATAGTATAGGCAAACATTATCAAATCAATAATGCAGCATTTCTGCTAATCTGTCACCCATATCTGCAAGAATGGCCAGATAAGCGAGAGTTTAGTGTAATGAAGCCATTATACTCAGCTGTTGACAATAGATGATGATGATGATGATGATGATGATGATGATGATGATGATGATGATGATGATGATGTAGGTAATAAGCTATAAAAGCAAACTCCTGCAGTGATGAATGTTAACTAAAACCTTATGAATGTTTGATCAACTCCATCTTCATTATTTTATGAGTATAGAAATTATTTTGGATTATCATTTGAATTACTTTATTGGTTATGAATTGCAGGGGCAGGACTTTTTGCCAGCATCCCTGGTGTATCACAAGACTCGGGCCTCTCTCAAGACAGCGGGCAAGGTAGGAACAATATTTTTATCATAGCGCACTGGTAACTTCATTGCAATTTTCACATGGAAGTGATGTTAATTGAGAAATGAATCATTACTGAAACCAAATGAGAAACTTGAAAAATTTTCAAAGAAAAATTTCACTTAAATTAAGTTTTTTTTTTATTTTTTTTTTTAAATTTGATTTGTTTATTTCAATATTTTTGGGTTTGCAACAACATTTTTCTTGATAAGCAGTGGGTCTTTTGTGTTGGATTTCTATGATCCAAAGCATATAAATCATGTAAATTTGTGGAGTTAGGTTGTCCCAGGTTTAACAAAGTTATAAACTTGATTCTAAAATAAATATTATGCTGTTTACACATACATACACAAATTATAATATGCACTGGAAATGTAAGAGGTAAACATACCTGATTGATCTAGAGGAGGGGGGTTGCCAAGATGCTGGGTGCAAAAATAATCTTACATAAGTTAAGTGGTGGAAATTAATCATTCCTTCACACCAGCCGTATATAGGCTAAGATTTTGGATAGAGTCAAACTGAAAAATTCAGTTTGCTGGGATTTTAACCAATGGATCTTCTGGTTTCCATCCAATCGCTCTTACCCATTGAGCTACCATGGCCAATGTGTTGTCATGACATTAAATTCAACCACTAGAGGCTCTCATATTTGAGATACAGTGTTTGTGGCAACTTACTATTGTAAGTACTTGAGTCCCAGGCTTCATCATTAAACTCACTCACTGCAGTACACTTCATATTACTACACAGCTTCACACACACAATTAACAACTTACTAGCAACTGACTGACTCTAACATTTGCAGGCTTTTATACCTCCAGTCATTGTTCTAGAAAGCTACCAACGTTTCAAGGTCTTTCACGGCAGCCAGAGAAAGATGGAACTATCTAGGCATCTCTCTGTCTCTTTCTCTCTCTCTTGGCAAGTGTTCAGTGCTCGCCCACGTGCTGGCTGCAGCTGTGGCTGTGGCACCAACCAACAATGAGATCAGCAGCACTATATAACATTGGTATTATACAATTAAGTTAATTAGGAATTCTTAGTAAGATAATGTTTGAAACACCTGGATGGAAATTGTCATATCAGAGCAGTTATTGGTAACTATACTGGTTGCCAAACTAGAATGTGATTGACAGTAACCATATGGAATAATGGTCTAAATAAATGGGAGGGGTTGAGTATGTCATAACGGTTGCCATAGTAATGATTAAAATGACCAATTAGAGTCGAGACGTTTCCATGACAACGTTAGACTCTAAACCTTGGTTGCCGATATTCTAACACATGCTTAGCATGACGCGGGCAAGCGAATTACGCAAATGCTGCAGTAAATACAATACCTAGGTTTTTATTTCTCTTCTGATAACGCTGCATAAAGAGAATGCTCTCACAGTTAAAGATCCTGTACTGGCAAGTTATTTTGCATTTTATTTGTGACAATTTGCTTTGGTTTACGTGTGCCTAAGTCCGTGTATCTGAGCGTGTGTTGTGATCGTTTGCAATTATGTTTAATGAATGTTTAATTATGTCTAAGTATAGTGACAAGCGAAAACCTGAACGTGCTCTGGAACCAAATAAAACTATTTGGTAAAGGTATTCCAAATAAAGGACATACACGGGAAATAATATGCTCTGTGATAGAACTTTGATGAGGAGAAATTGTAAGGAAAGTCTAGTGTTCCATTCTCTAAGGTGCTTGATAGGACTTCACGTGCGTAGGTATCAATAAGGGCATTAAGGTTAAGACTGGGAAAGAAAAGTATTTTAAAGAAGAAAGTTAGACATTGGAGTATAAATTAGAAACTCCCGGGAAAATTATGTAAGCGGCATTTTCCCATTTCAATAAGCATCAAAATGTCACAGATATGCCTCTTTTGTTACAATTATCTTTACATTTGTGTGTTCTTGCATGCTCTAGTGTTTGCATGTAGATCCACGACTGCACTATTGTCTTTGTGTACAACATTATAAATAATTAATAATAACAATAATAATAAAATACCCATTGCAGTCGCAACTGAATCACTCGCACGCGTAGTGCTATCGCGCTCTCCACGTGGCAGCAATAAGCGGCAATGTCGCCTCTCTCTTCGGACAAAATGTCAATCACTTTCTAGATTGGCGACCAGTATAGTAACATTTATTGAGTCACTTCAGAACTGTTGTGCCCATTTTACTGCAGAGCTGTATCTATTGCTCTCTCCTCTTTCTTACATTCCATTTATATGCCATCTTTTAACATCTAACATACTGACAGCTTTGCTTTTGGGACAATTGCACATTGTTAATGATGTTCACTTGATTTCTGTTCTGTTACCTTTGGGTTTGTTTATGTTAGATTTTTTTTATAAACATTAAAGTGACACACACGTTTACACTTATACTCATACTTTCAGACTTGAGATTCTGGTTAAAGAGAAATTCCCATCCTCCAACCTGGAATCAAACCCAGCATTTGGAAGCTAGCATGTTAACCACTAGGCCACTTCATTGCCTTCTGAAGTTTTGGGCCAAATAGCTCAAAATATAAGGAATTGTTACCAAAGTCACTGAACATAGGCTGTGCTTGTTTCAATCTCATCTTCACATGCAGTACCACAACACACTTGTACAGTGTTGCAAACTTTTGCCTGGAAATCCTTAAAACAGTGTTTTATCATAGTGCACTGGTAACTTCATTGCAATTTTCAAATGGAAGTGATGTTGAGAGAAGAATCCTTACTGAAACCAAATGCGAAGCTTGAAACTTAGTGACCAAAGGAGCATTTATGGCTGAATCTATTTAATACTTCTCACAATCAAGAGTCAGGAGTATGCTGGGATGCCATTTGATAACAGTTAACACTCATTGTTATTATACCTAATTCAAACTGCAAAGGGTTAATGCAAGTTTATAAGAATTCAGTATAATTATTGGAAACATTTAATATGTTCCTTTGTTTAATAAGAATGGACAGTAGGCGAATGTCTGTTGTTTTCTTTTTGTAACTAGATAGATGAGAAGGCAACACATAAGCAAATCATTTGATACTTCTGAAATTAGAGATGGAAATGGATTGATACTGGAATTACTTATGTAATCAGCAGATGTCGGATCCTATACACCTTAGCAATCAATGTACACAGACGTACGATACAGACATCCGATGTCAATAAGTATACCGAAGTGTACAGTCCGGTACGGAACTAGGTGTAACCTACGTTACAATATAACATCCTCCTTATTGCTTTCGATTCAGGAATTACAGTGAACAACCATGTACATTTGTAAATTGTGGAATGTGATTGTTCTGTGCATCTCACTGAAACAGTATAAAAATATTGGGAGAAAGTTTGTTCAACGTCACATGATGGTAATGATGCATGTAAGTAGTACAAATCATTTTCATATTTTTGTCCAATATATTTCTTATATTACGCAGTACTGAAAATCCAGTATTTTTGTGTTGAATACTGGACAGTTTATTTTTTGTTTGTTTGGTAGATGGTGCAATCTCTATATTGTTAATTTTTGCAGACACCTCCTCGACTGCTTTTAGACAACTCAAAAGTACATTCTTCAATCTGTTTAGTGGTTACATTTAAAGGGAGTCAATTAATGGCACTAAACAACACTTACTTTTAAATTTTTCCAGAACATGTTTCAGAGATGTTGCCTCCATCCTCAACCAGCCATCGACTGGTTTCTCATGTGTGTAGTTGACGATATGCTGTGAGAGGGATGTTGACCAGTCTGTGTGCTAAACTATTGAAGATTGCCTGTTTGTGGGATCTTGGGTTGTAGCCATTAGCTTTTACGTAGTTGTCTGTCTGTGTTGGTTTTCTGTAAATGCCAAAGTTTAGTCTGTTTTTATTTCTGATAAATAAAAACAGACAGAAGAATACAAAACAGAATACAACAAAACTATTGAAATAGCACAAAAAATGACTTTGCCAAATCATTAGTAGACAAAAAAGTGAACTTAGCAAAAAAGAAGAAGCTAATAAAGGAAACCACAACCCTCTCAGCTACAGAAACTAATATGATTTTCAAAAAATTCACTTACCATCCATGAGCCTTTGATAAATTCAAAAAAGTCTTCAAAAAACAAAACATTCAACTAGCACCAGTCAACCATTACTCCTTAAAAAACCTAATTTGCTCAAACATCAAAGATGCCATTCCATCTAACAAAAAATCTGGTATGTACCAAATTGAATGCAGTGACTGTAGTCAAATTTATATTGGAAAAACCAAAAGAAATTTAGAAACAAGAGCAAAGGAACACTTTAGGAACATAAAATATAAACAATTAGAAAAATCAGCAGTTGCCACACATTTTTGGAAAAAAAGCCACAACATAAATCCAGAACCAAAACTACTAAAACATACAACAGGAAAACAAGAACTATCCACATGGGTACAAATCTTCATTTCAAAAAATAGGAACAAAGTATTCAATTTCGACATCCCCCAGAAAGAATTGTACAGCAAGTTCCTTGAACCGCCACCATACAACATATCGTCAACTACACCAATGAGAACCAGTCGATGGCTGGTTGAGGATGGAGGCAAAGTCTCTGAAACATGTTCCGGAAAAATTTAAAAGTGTTGTTTAGTGTCATTAATCGACTCCCTTTAAATTTAATTTAGTATAACAGCACTGTTTTCAACACTTTCAAGAAAGGAATTGTTTAATGGTTGTTGATAATTCCCAAAACTTTGGATTTATAGAATGGAGATTGTCCAATAATTATTGTTAAAGTAATGCTATAAACACAATATGTCCAACACCTTTCACTCCCTGGAAGGCAGATCTAACTGTGTGGTGAGCAGTAGTTGTAATGAAACTAAAGCTGCACATTGTGAATCGGACTATCCCTGCCTGTTGTCCTCGAGACTGACGTCAGCAGTTATATACTGCCAGATCAGTAAACTTCATATCCCTTTAAAGGTGTATGAGATCCGATGTCTGGTACTCAGTTTCAAATTCATTTTTATATTTTGAATTTGCACCAAGTTTGTTTTAAAATATAGGCATGGGAAGTGAAATTTATGCTACTTAACATTATCACAATAGTAAACAACTGCTTTTTAACTGTATGCTTCCCACAAATTATTACTTCTTCACTCCTCTTTATGTTTTATTTCTAATCTAGTCTTTCAGTTATTTCTGTTGTCCATGGCATACATGGATTTTATTTAATTCTTTGCAGAAGAGAGAGTATTTACTACGTAAGCTATAGAAGCAATACAGCATCATTTTTGCGTTAACAGTGACCTTCTAGCAATCCTAAGCTTCTGCACTGTACTGTGTAGTCTCTAATGAGGAATGAGTCAAGATTATTAAAATGTTGACAGATGTATTTAAAAAGAAGTCATAGATTACTATTAGTCATTGTAAGTATTTATTTCTTGGTTGAATGTAAATGATTGTCATTTAAACTAGGCCAACTCTAAAACATATGACAGAGAGGAAAATCTTAAAAGGGTGCAAGTTTAAAAGACATATTATTGAAGATGCAAAGAAGCAAAACATTTGAGATTTTATTAGCATTTAAGTGCTTCACAGTTGTAGGAACTAGCAGGAAATTTGAAAAACTATATGGAGGACTTGGAAACTGGTTTGTTTTCATGCAAAGATTTTATGAAGCAGTGGCAGAATAGAAAAGAAATTACATTTACTTGGGTAAACTAAATGAGAGGCCAAGAAAATTCTGCTGCAAACCAGTGAGTTGCTTGTGTCTCCAAAAATGCTTCATATACTGTTTTGAAACAAATAAGAAATAACAATAAGTGAGTTGCTTTGGTGATAGTCTCTTTTATTCATATTGCAAAGCATAAAATGTGAATGCGAAATTTTCCTTAGGAAGCTAAGAAAGTAGTGTGCTTTGCTTTAATGAATGTTTGTTGTAGTACCAGGAAGAATTTGAATATTGTGACAGAAAGAAGCAGTACTACCAGCTCTTTGAGGATTCTTGTGAAATGCAATTCCTGTACGTTCACTAAATTGAACATTGTACTCATTCTAAATTTTCTCTCATCACAAATTTATTATGACAAAGTTTTATGGGTTTTAAGTGTGCAAACTGATTTATAAGTTAATGCTCATTAAACAGACATGTGGAATATAGGGGCTAATGTCCCTACCACAATATCCCAGTGGAAATCATATTGGCTGCACTGTATAAGGTTTTAGGCTTGGATCAGCTCTCATATTTGATTGACCTTGTACATTTTCATCTTGTAATTTCACCATTACAAGAAAAATTAAAGATATTATTTAAAAGCAATATATATTTTTCAGTTGTAGCTGAAGAGAAAAGGTTATTATTTTAAGTATTGATAAAATACGATTTTTTGAGATACAGCATTTTATATAACTTGTTGCTGATAAGGGCTCTTACATCATTTCACGTATTCAAGGATAAACTCATTTTTCTTAAAATGAAGTATATTGGAGATCTTCAGTTACATTTGGAGAAATTTCTAAAAGGGATCACTAAGTTATTATGTGTTTCAAATGGGAAGATGTTTGTCCTTGAGCGCTACTAGGTGAGTAACCAATTGGGGTACTGTGGTGTTGTTGTATTGCATTCCCCCTATGTGGTGCGTGACAAGCGCCAAACTAATCAATCTCTAATACATACTATTCGTGCTAAGACAAAAATTTGATTTTGCAAAAACTGATCCATGAGGAAGGAGAGAGTAATTTATTTAACATAACCGTAAAAAATTCAAATTTTTAGCTCAAATAGTTTTTCTAATACAAATAAATAAAGTATTATTATGTTATAACAATGCATTACGACATAAGCATTGTAATAGATATCATTATTGGTTGGCATATATGCGTGTAGGTATATTTGTAGTTACTCAGAACTGAAACATAAACATTTGACATGACGTGATAAAAGAATTATTTTGAATAAGCCAAATTTGATGAGAGGAAACAATACACTTTCTGCTGGCCTGGCAGAATGTATCTGGTCACATTATATCTTTGTTTATGAATGGTTCGTAATCTCTATTTATTCTAGAAAGTATTATTCAGTTACTCTTCCATGAAAAAGTGTATCAGCTGGATCAATCAGACATGATCACCTTCTCCCCGCTTACTACTGCTAGAACAATCCAATTGAGTTAATGTGGGCTCAAATTATGTTACAAACAGAAATAATACTTTAAAACTGACTGACGTTGAACGACTTATTCACCAAGAAATTGACAAAAAACACAAGACTGGGAAAACTGCGTGAGACATCAGATAAACTACAAACAACTTTTTGAAAGAAATAGCACATAACGAGATTTTGGAACCTATGATCTCAAATTTGCAGTACTCAGACGATGAAGACAATGACAATGACAAATTATCTCTTAACGTAAGTAACATTCACAGCTATATGGATGCACCGTTATTTTCGTTGGATTAGAAAAATAAGTAATTCATAAACTATAATTAATTTTAAACTAAATATTTAAAACATTTGTGTAATATACGAATATCCATGTTGCAGTTGTGATTTCAACAACTGCATTATTATAAAGCTTTGGAAAATTCAGTTTGCGTTTCCTTACGTCTAGTGCCAAGAACACTCGCAAGTGTGCAAGAGAGAGGGAAATATAAAAAGAGTGGGTAACGAAGTGGCAGCGCTGAATGTTCTAATGCATCTGATTCACTATAGGCGAGAACTCTTCCCATTTGAAACATATATAGTATGCTTTTTGGATAAGATTACAAATAAATTGTAAGACAGATTTGTGTCATGTGACACATTTTATAGCTGGCTTTAGTAGTAACATGTTAGCTTCTAGTAGATTAACATTAGAGCTTTCAGTATATTTGGTGCCCATTAGTGATTTAGTATATGTTATTTTTTTAATTTACCTGATGATTTATATTAACTTTCTCTGTAGGTAAGTAGATTGACTGATCTTGGAGGTTATTTTAAGGAACCCCATTGCAGTTTTTCTTCTGAATTCATCAGAAGAGCTGAAGAAAAGGGCACTCAATCACTGTGAGAGGGGTAGCAAATCCCTTAATTATTCATGTTCAAGATGAGAGCTAGTTGCATTGTTTTCAACAACTTTATCTTTTGTGCTTTCTGATTTTGTAATTTGTTGTACCATCTGGACCTTTCCCCCCAAAAAAGAAAGTACCAATCAACATTCCCTTAACAGCAAATTTTCCAGGATGATGAATTTGAAACCTGAGCCGTAACTACAGTTCATAAAACTGTTTTTCAGCATTATAATTTGAATTTCTTTCATTACTTCATAGTGATGTGTTAGATTAATAAGATTTAACTTATTTCTTCTGGATAGGTCATTCTGTTTATTTCATAATAGTTTATAGCCAGAAGGAAAGGTCATATAAAATACTCAAAATAAATTTATTTTTAAGTATTTCATTTACTTAGTGTAGATATTTTGAGAAATAGATGCAGTATATTAAGATTTTTAGTGCCCAGATTATAATAATGGTTTACATATTTTGCTGATATCCTGAAGCACAGTTTTGAAGTGGTATGGGATACTTTGTTGATAGTATTTGCACAGAATTTTGTTAATCTGTTGTGAACTAAGAAGCCCAGAATTTAATTGATCAGAAATGTTGAATTTGAAATGTTTTTTGTTATCTTTTAAAGTCATGCACAGCTATTAAGGAGACAATAAGATTCTGGGAATGAAACATTCTGTAACAATTTAAGGTGCATTATTTATCATCATTGTTTCGTCTGGATACAGTAAATAATGTATGAGTATTGCAGATGTGGAGTTTATATTTTATATATGAGAGTTTGAAGACAAAGTTATTATATATTTAATTTCCAGTGGAAATTAATACAAAATCAATGATAGTTTATATGAGAATATTCCTAAAAAATTATGATTTTAGCAAACCACTGTGCTTATGATTGAAGTTGTATATAATACTGGAGTTTTAAAAGTCAGTTGCTAACATATTTCCACTTGGTTGAAACTGATATAAAATCAACAGTAGTTTGTTTGAAGAACTCTAATAATGTGGAACTTAAGCAAATTATTGCACTAGCAGGGTTGAAAGTTTTATTTGAGAGTTTTGAAGCATATTTGTTTACGGAATACAAATTGAATTAATATAAAGTTAAGGGTAGATTGTACATTGGGGCTCCTAAATGTTTGTGTCTTATTCAAATCATTACAAGTAGTGAATCAAAATGTTCTAGTAAATGACTTTTGTGAACACATTTTAGATTTTAATTTAAGGAGTCTTCGAAAAGTAAGATTATTTTCCAAAATATCCATAATAATAAAATTTACCAGTGCTGCTGCATTTCCTCTCAAAACCACTGCACTTAAGCTTTAATGCTATGTGCTCATTCCATTGTTAGCCCACCTCGGTAGCACAGATGGTAGCATGTCTTCCTCACATTCATGATATCCCGTGTTCGAATCTTGGTCAGCGTGAGTTATCTGGATAAGGTTTTTTCCAAGGTTATCGCTTATCCTGAAAGACGAATGTCAGGTAACTCTAAGCTCTATGGATCCTGGGGTCCTTTGAGCATCATTTCAACCATTTCATTCATCATCTGATATGACTTAACGTTGGAGGACGTAAATTACAAACATTCCATTGTTATGAAGGGGCAGAACCAGACTGAAAAATTCAATGCCATAGCCAGGATTTGAACCACAGATCTAACCAGAAGATCCGTGGTTCAAATCCCAGCTATGTCATTGAATTTTTCAGTCTGGCTCTATCCCTTCATAGTGCGTCCTACATAGGGCTAGTGTGAAAGAACAATTAATTTCCGTTCCATTGTTACCTATTTATTAAAGCTTTCTTGAGAGAAGGAAATGCCCAAAAGGCCAGGTTCAGCTCATTCCATTGTTACCTATTTATTAAAGCTTTCTTGAGAGAAGGAAATGTCCAAAAGGCCAGGTTCAGCTCATTCCATTGTTTCCTGTTTATTAAAGCTTTCTTGAGAGAAGGAAATGTCCAAAAGGCCAGGTTCAGCTCATTCCATTGTTTCCTGTTTATTAAAGCTTTCTTGAGAGAAGGAAATGTCCAAAAGGCCAGGTTCAGCTCATTCCATTGTTTCCTGTTTATTAAAGCTTTCTTGAGAGAAGGAAATGCCCAAAAGGCCAGGTTCAGCTCATTCCATTGTTTCCTGTTTATTAAAGCTTTCTTGAGAGAAGGAAATGCCCAAAAGGCCAGGTTCAGCTCATTCCATTGTTTCCTGTTTATTAAAGCTTTCTTGAGTTTAGGATCAGCTAAACATATAGAAAGGATACTTTTAACATGAGCACTCATACTACTAATTCATTGAGTTTATAGTTGATTTTACTGCAATGATCACTATGCATCTGTTATAAGTACCAAAAACCAAAAATAAATTAAAAGAATATGGTATGAAGAGAGAAGTGTAGAAACAGAGTTTGTTGGTTGGCTATGCGGAAGATTTGTTTTTGTTGAACATACTTTATTCTGTAACAAATATTTTTATTGTGGAAGCTTCATATCCTGGAAGTTAGGCACTCCAAATGAAGAAAGAAAACAGTTTAAAATGGAGCACAGATGATATCGAAGAGGAGAATTTAGTTCATTAGTCTGTGAGTGCAGGAAGAAACTGCTGAGATGCGAAGAATGGGGCAACTTAAAATAACCTCTGTCATTCATATATGCTGCAGTACTTAACTTTGCACTCCATTATTACAGCAATAAATGAAGATGATCCATTGATGCAGAGCTATATCAAAAATACAGAAAATAGCATTACTGTTCGATCAGAATGGAACCCAGTGAGGATGCGTACTCCTAGTGTGCTACCGTCATATATCTGCAGACTTCCTGGTAAAAGACAAAAAGATTGCTGTGTTTGTGATCGAAGACTTCAGGGTGTCAGGAGGAGATCACGCACTGCTTGCACCAAATGTGGGCGAGGACTGCACTTACACTGTGCTTATATGCATCGTTGTGGTATGGAGATGACTGGCAATGTTTCTCCTCCACATTTAATGACTGGACGTGCAAACTTTGACTCATCTTCTGGAAATCAGTGGTGAATTATACAGAATAAGGTTTTGGGATTCATTTATCAGGATGTTTGGATATATTTTACTTAAACGTGTAGGACATTAATGAGCGTTTATATGCTTAATAGAAAACTGCCTAATTTATTAACATATTTTAATTAATTTATAATTTAATTAGTAATTGAAACCATTTACTGTTTTATGACATTGCTAGTGATATGACTGTTGTTACTTAATGATTCATAGCTCATGAAGCATTTTAATTGATTTTGTATCTTATTTCAATAAAACCTATGGTTCCTATTTATTGTTATATAAAGTTATAATACATGGTAACCATTCGTGGGCTCTTTCCATTGCATAAGAGAACTGAGGTTCACTGGGGAGATGGTGCTGGCAGAGGCACATTAAAATCTGGAAATGTTAACACAAATAGTATTCTGTAAAAATGTTCTTGCTGACTGATTGAGTAACCTTGCATACCGTAATCACTTAAGTTTCTGTGACTTTTTTGTGTGTGTGTGTGTGTGTGTAATTTATGTCCTCCAATGTTAAGTCATGTCGGATGATGAATGAAATGGGTGAAATGATGCTCAATGTGTCCAGGGTCCACGGAGCTTAGAGCTACCTGACATTTGTCTTTGAGGATAAGGGAAAACCCCGGAAAAAACCTTATCCAGTAACTCGCCCTGACCAAGATTCGAACTTGAGACCTCTTGAACTTGAGGTGGACACGCTACCATCTACGCTACCGAGGCAGACTAGTTTCTGTAATGCACAGGGGTTAGAATGATACACTCCTTCTAACAATCCCATTATTAAATGGTTAGGAAAGGTTTACAGTATGATGATTGATACAAAAATGATATATGGGGAGCAGAAGGAGGATGGGAAGTTAGAGATGAGGTGTATAGGATATGCTGTAGAGAAATGTTCTGGTTACCAAATGCAACTATTAGGCCAGTAGTGCAAATAGAAATGGGTAAAGTGGCAAATAAAGGAAAGATTATCTAAAGAGTATTGAAATTTTGGTACAGAATATTGAACCTCAAAGAAAGGAATCTGTTACAACAATGTACAATATATCAAGATAAATGTTCAAAGTTCAAGGAATGGCTAGACTGTCTTAGAAATAACTTGGAGAGCAATGATAGAGGGGAAATGTGCAGAAGAGAAAATAATGTGAATAATATCTAGAAATTCAAAAAATATTTAGTGAAATAGCTGAGAAGAGAGCTTTAGTTTTTTAAATATCGCTGAAGGAGGCCTGGGCAATGGAGAAGTACAGAGATGTGACAAATAAAGAGGAGCAAAAAGGCATTGCATGGGTGAAAGCTGGAGTATGGTGGTTAAAAGGTTTAATGAAGGGTATTTCACAAAATCATTGTCCCATATATAGCAGAAAAGAAGATATGGAGCATATAATATTTAAATGTAAAGGGACTGAAGTTTGGAAAAAAGAATATATTAATAACAAATGGTTCAAGTTAGAAGTATAGCTGTAGCTAAAATGTTTCAAAACAACAGTAAGGTTAGACAATTCTTACATAAAGTGAAAAACAAGTAGTTATAGACGGTAAATTGAATCAAATTACAAAGCATAAATACTGTAACTAATAACAATTAAGTAACCATTCTAAAATACAAGGATGGTCTGGAAAGTTTCTGTCCTCAACATGAAGATGGCAGCACTCGTAAATAAAAGTAGTGAATTTCGTTGTTCATCTGTTGACAGTTACTCACCAAAGTTTCAGCCATTTTGGACTCTCAGTTGTTATGTAACAGTCATTTGAGTGTGGTGATGTGAGTGTTTTTATGAAAATGGACAAAATCGAGTATCGAGCTGTCATTAAATATTTGTTTTTGAAAGGCAATATGCCTACACAAATCAAAGATGAGTTGGATTCTATGTATGGGGACTCTGTACCATCATTTACCACAGTGACATTTTAGGCAGCTGAATTTAAATGTGGCCGTAAGAGCTTAGGAGACAAATGTTCGGGACGTCCAAAAACTGCAACTATCAACGAAAACATTGCCAAAGTTCACCAAATGGTGCTAGACGACCGCCGAATTAAAGTGAGAGAGATAGCAGAGGCTATGAACATGTCAAAAGAACGTGTTTGTCACATATTAAATCAACAGTTAGACATGAGAAAGCTGTCCGCGCGTTGGGTGCCACGTTTGCTCACCTTAGACCAAAAACGTGTTTGAATGAAGATTTGCAATGCTCTATTGGCGCAGTTTAGGCACAATAAATCCGAGTTTTGGCGCCAATTAATTACTGTAGATGAAACTTGGATGCACCATTATACGCCCAAAACAAATACACAGTCCAAACTGGACTGCAAAGGGGAAACCGGCTCCAAAAAAAAGTAAAAACTGTTTTTTTTTTTTTTTTTTTTTTCTGGTTGGGAAGGTGATGGCGACTGTTTTCGGGATAGTCATGGAGTTATTTTAATTGATTATCTTCAAAAAGAAAAACCATTACAGGAGCATACTACGCATCATTACTTGACAAGCTGAAGGCAGAACTTGCGGAAAAACGGCCACATTTGCAGAAAAAGAAAATCCTGTTTCACCAAGACAACTCACCATCTCACATCTCAGCGGTTGCAATGGTGAAAATGCACGAATTATGGTTTGAACTGTTTGACTCATCACATCTAGCCCCAAGCGACTTCTTTCTGTTCCCTCATCTGAAAATGGCAAAACATTAATTAGTAGAACAAGTGGTTCTAGAAGAATTTCTGCTATAAAAATACCATAAGAGGTTGTTCATTGATTGTACAGGCATAACATATGACTCCATTAGATGCATAAATACATTTAACCCATAGACATCCCATAAGGTCAAAGGTCTGTTTACACAGGGACGAGCTCGAAATTAGGCTCCAAATGTGAGCAAATCTTGGGAGCTTTGTCGTGTTACTGTTTCTTCTTTTCTTATACCTATTTTCCACTCTTGTGTCATTTCCACTTTACTTGTTCCCAAACACTTCTGCAGTGCACTTTTCAGAAATTGTACTCACTATCATTGTCTTTTTGTCCCGTTTGGTGCTTATTGACTTTGCTTGGTGCAAGTTGTCTGCATGCTGTTTCTTGCCCTTCTTGTCTATTGACTTCCCTTTTTGGTGTTGAGGTCATCTGGCCATCTGGTTCTTTGGCCCTCCACATTTCTTTGTCCTTTTCTTGGGTCCCACGTTGTGGTCTGGTGTGTCCCTTTTTGATGATATATGTGTGATATGTGTTTGCAGAGATGCTCTACATCTCCATCACTGAGAAAGTGATCCATAAAAGCCATCTCTAAAAAGGAATTCAATGTGTGTTCATTAAATGCTTAGCAATATCAGGCTCAATGAAAAGTAAATTGTGTTAAGATAAATTTGGGATTAGTATTTGCACTTTTTGGTTTCAAAATGGGTGCTTTTCATACTCACTTAGGACAAGCATGTGGTTGGTGCCCATGGAATGAAAGCTCATGTAAGGGGCAATGTTCTCAGGTTTGATTCACTTCAGAATCTACTTTCAATAACAGACTGGCCACTAGCCACAGATGTGATGGCAAGGAATACGGTAGTGAGGATGTTTGCTGCTCCAAATGACTTATGCTTATCTGCCAATTCTGTATTTGTATATCAACTAATTTTAATAACAAAATTAAATAAATCTTATCTCTGATGTCAGATTTACAGCATGTGAAGAACCTGAAACCTGATAAAGAGGCCCCTGGAAAAAATTAAGATAACTTTTTTTTTCATGTAAACTAAAGCCTAGTTGAAATTATTTCCAAATTTGAAATAAGAATGGAAGCAAAGCAGCATACAATGCAGTGATAACCTTCTTGTATACTGTTTTCAAGGGACCAAGTGAATCATGGGGAACCACTTGCATCGGTAAAATTACCTGGAGAAAGACGTTAACGTTTCTCAAATGCACACTGTTAATATTATAGATTGTTTTGTACTTATACCTAGCATTATCTCAAATTTATTATTAATTACATAGTACAGTGTTACACAGACCACGTCAGTTTATAATACAAAATAATTACAATATAAAATAACACTATATACATATAGACAATTGTTCATAAGACCACATCAGTCATGCGACTAATAATACAAGTTTATAAAATTGACCTGATATTGATAGAGTAAATCTGTACATACCATGTCAAAAACTCAACTATGCTTAAAATGTGATTAATTTCTATTATGTATAAGAAACTCATCTTCATTATAAAAGCAATGGGTTAACAAATGCATTTTGAGCTCTTTTTTGAAAGTATTTCTGTCTATCAATGACTTCAGTCTTTTTGGTAATATGTTGAAGTATTTTGATCCAGCATAAATAATATTTTTATTTCCAAACTGGCCCATATATTTGAATAAAAAAAGTGATTTTGTCTGCAAGTGTGGTGTTTGTGTATATCTTTATTTAGGCAAGGAGATACTGTTGAATGTTTTTTTATATACAAAATAACATAATTTACTTATATACAAAAGAGGGGTAAGATTTTGAATTTCTTAAAGTATTGGGTCCCAAGTTCGATTCCTGGCTCTGGGTTTGGCGATTTTAAGTCAGCCCTATCCACGTCTTCACCTCTGTCTAGCTCATGTGAAGTGTCCTCTATGCCCAACGTGGTTCGGAGTCCACAGTATAAACTGTAAGTCCTCTCGCCTCACCGTCATCTTCACTATCACCGTATCATTGGAGGTAATGGGCTTGCCCTCTGGGGGCCTCTACCTGAGAAATGGGTGTGATCATCACGTGCTTACCCCAAGGCCAAGGCTGCTATGTGGAGCATGTTGGTAACCAACCAACATTAATACAAAAGAGGCATAAGTATGGTCTACACCTCTTACATGGAGCTGCATGCTGATTCTGAACACAACACTCCAATATTCACTCGTGCACTACTTCATGGAGCCGCATTTGTCGACTGGCATTCAAAGCTTTAAACACACAAAACCCCAAACACTAAAACACACTATACACTAGTCTATCAGGCCTCCCATTGGCTCTTATACCAGTTGGCTCCACTGCCCTGTCTTTCAGCTAAGCATTAGAACAGTTGCAGAACACAATGGGGCAAATCCAGTTAAAAGCATGTGACCGAATTTTGTTCTGTAGCGAGCATTGCCAGGCTTTAACTGCTGTGTGTACTTCGTGATAACAGACAAAAATATTTTAAGGATAAGTGACATTTATATCTTAAATATTCTGGGAATGTACTCAGAATTCCTAAACATTCTGGGCAGTTTTTGCATAGATTAAACACCTTAAGAAATAGACCAGTTCTTACTGCACAAAAAATTATTTCATTCAAACACACAACTTATATCCAATAATTTTGTTTTTGGTGGAGTGAATAGTTTCAAAGTTAAGGGCATATTAACATCAGAAGCAACTGATGTGTCTGTGAGTGCTTTATGACCAAATTGCAGACAGGCTAATTATAAACCTGAACTGGGTGTTGTTCTTCTAATTAACATGCACAATTTTGCTGAGAAAAGATCTTTCATAAGTTGTGTTTACTTATGATGCACTAATGACCAAGTAATATGTACTCTGGTGCAGTGAAACATAGTGCATGGTCAAGATAACATTGGGAGGTAACAATGGCAGTTCTTTAAAATGTAGAAAACAAACGGAAGTTTCTTCATGCAGAGTAACACTGTATATATTTGATAGAGTCAACATGAAAAACTTAGTGTGAAGAAATGATTAATTTCCATTGATTAACTGTATGTATTGTTTATGTTAAGACCCATTCTCAATTTGAAAGGGTGATAAATATGTAGCAATAAAGGAAGAGAATCTTTTGCAGAGTAAATGATTTCCCCATTTGTTATGTTTTGCTGCAAACTACTTGTCCATTATAATGAACATAAAGATTGAAAGAGTTAATTGACTAAAGATTCCCAGAACACATTTTATTGCAATGAAATATGGTTTTACTTAACTCAGTTGTAAACTTGTTAACAGTAAAAGCCCTATAGACTCATAAAGCTTACATCTTGGTTTAGGGGTTAGAGGTCAACAATCATCCCAAAATGGGCACGTTAGTTTACCAGAACACCATGTGGAAGTTGCAAATGACTTATCAATGTGCTCTTTACTTATATGAAATTACTAGAGGATAGACAGAATATGTGAAACTAAGCTTTGAAAGAATTATAAACAGTACATTAAAATTTAACATATTGTGAATGAAAAAGACAGAGATTAATAATGTCTTCATACTTCTCTCTATCCTCATAATTTGAATTTGAAGATAGCAAGCAAAGGACCTCTTAAAACATGAATGATTCAAAAGATAAAAAGGAATGTAATTTTTTAATGTAAAGTCAGTTAAAATACTTTTTTGTTGTCAGCTGCAACTAGGAGAGTTCTTTGCTTCATATCTTCTCATGTGAATTTAGTAGATAATTCATATATTGGTTAGTGTTTAACCTTCCTAATATCAGTATGTTTAAGTATTTATTTGTTGGTGACATTGACCTTCAAGTAGAATGGCAGTGTTGCTGTTAAAAGTGTGTTTGTGTTCTCTACACAATTTTTGCATTTATGTTAAACAATTATCCTTATGTTTTGCAAAAATCAGCCTTAGTTTATGTTTAATAAGATATTAATTGAACAGTTTTATCATTCTGCACTGGGAGCAGTTAATTATACAATTCTTTCCAATCATAAATCATTTCTAGGTTCACATAGGTAATGGTAAATTGATTTGTTTAATGAAATGAGAGAGTTTAATACACCATAGCAATTTCTAATCCTCGTGTAGCAAGAACTGCAGAGTTGTACTTGTGACCAGTGTTAAGTGTAGTTAACTAAATTAGCAGTTAACTTTTATTAGATTTAAGTATATTGCTAGCGTGGTTTTAACAGGTGCTTGATGTACCCTGCCAATCACTGTATCATGTTAGTCAATCAGTTTGCGTTAGTCCCTAAGTGGTAAGGGGGTTGTGTTTTAACACCAAATGGTAGTTATGTAGGTAACAGCAGTGATTTACAAAACTTTAGCTTATTACATATTTTGTATGCCTTCTAAAACAGAGATATTTATTTTTATGGTCATGTATTGGCATTTCCTGCTGTTCCAGATGAATGTGGTGTGTTCCGTTTGAGTAAGAAATTAAATGAATTGCAAATACCAATAGTTGTTTCACAAGTCAAAGCTGGAAATATGTCATTACTAGTTAAAGGAATATAATATCTGAAATTCTAAGTAGAATAAATTTAAGGATTTTCAGAAGAATTTAAGTCAGAAATTGAATAGAACTGGAGGGTTACTTTAATTAACCAAGGCGAAAAGTACAGTTTGGAAGACATTCCTGTTCTGTTGTAAATTTGTGCAACGTTATATAATTGTTGAGATCATTTAATTCACAAATAAACTTCAGTAAATAACTTCACTTGGAATTTCCACTGTTACCTGTATGGGCTAACAGCGCTAGGAATGTGAGATATTTTTATTAGGTATTTTACCCTTCAGCTGCTAGGAGGAGGTACAACTTCCATCAGTTTTATTGCAGGAACAGTTTGCACATTATTGTGTCCTTCACTAAAGCAAGAAAGGAAAGCTCCTAAGGTATGTAAGTAAATTTAGGAAGAAACAGGAAGGTTAAACACAATACTGAGAGTGTGTAAGACAAGAGTTGGAAAGGATGAATTACATTTGGACAGAAAATTTGAATGGTAAAATTGCACCACTGTTGAAGTAACTGCAAAGAGTTCCAAGATGAGAGAGTTACATGATTGCATTCAGAGAAGTAGACATTTCAGATATGATTTATTCTTTCCAACAACTATGAATAGATATGAATTGATATGTTGAGATATATCTGTTTATGCAAATAGATTGGTGATGATTGTAGAAACAAACATATCTGGTGATAAAGGATTTGTGTTACACCCTGTAAACTTATTAAGCATTAGTAATTTTTTTGTGTTTATGTGTTTCTCAACCTTCATAAATGTATAAAATTGGCTGATGCATTTAAAGCAAATGCAGTGTAATATTGCTTTGCGTATACTAAAAATAAAATTATACTGCATGGTTATATTCAGTCCATGTCTTATATAAAGTGAGTTACCCACAGTATAATATAACTTTTGTCACCCCTGTCTCTTCTACCAGGAAAATGTTTGATATTATAGTCACAAAGCATAAAATATTTTAGCTTTCTGAAGGATTTTTAAGCACATTTTCATGTACATCCTGTTAACCTGGTCTTACCCCTCTTGCAACCAGAATATTGTATCTAAAGAGTTCTCTTGTACACATTATGCAGTGTGAGCTAGAAGCTGCAATCTTTTTTTAACTGCTTTTGCCATAATCTGAGAGAACATTGAAGTAGTCTCCCATTTGATACTAGGCATGGATAGCATTGCTGAATGCCTCCAGTTTCATAGGGAAACTTCCGTACAAAATTGTCACAATGGATGACTTAAGAACTTGTAGCAGGTCACTTTTGCGTTCTGTACCAACTGGAAGATAGTTGTCCAGTCAGTAATGGATGAGAAGGGCAGACAAAGAAAGTGGTGTTGATAAATGTTCCCCCAGATATTTGTTTTGGTATTCTGCAATGCTTGCAACCTTTGGCAGGTTTTAGAATACCTGACTTGATGGTGAACTACCTGTCACTTATTTGTACATTCCTGCTTGATGCTAAAAATGGATTTCTGCTTTTTGAAGCAAATGTATTGATAAATAAAAGCAAGGAAAATATTTAACAGATTTAAACAATTTTTAAGAAGTGAGCCCCTTGACAAGCCTATTAATATATTTGTAAAATTCCTCAAAATTGGATGGTGTGCCATCATACTAGTGAAAATGCTCACAATTTTTTTTTTTTTTTTTTTTTTTTTTGAGGCAACAAGGTGTGCTTATTGTAGAGCAAACTCCTGAGACGGATTCAATACCTGCCAACTATTAGGACAATGTTTTGTTGTTGAATTAGACTGCCAGAGTGCCGCTGAAACTCATTTGATTACTTGTTTTTTATCTGATGCACCATTCCAAAGTTTTTAAATAACAGTTCCTCCATTGTAAATGACAACCCTTTCTGATGGAACAGAATCTATGCATTTTATTTCTATGATAGATATTTTGACCAAAACAGTATGCATACAGGCAAAGTGGCTTACATTTGATTTTGTGCACCAAGTTAAAGAAATGGAAAGTTGAAAACTGATTAGCAGTAGCATTCTTCAGAACAGATTTTTAACTACATTAATCCCCAGAAAAGTAATGGTGCAAAATGCTACTCAGATAATTGAAATAGAGTAAAATCTGCATAATTCTGTTTAGCCTGTCCATATTTCTAACACTTCGTTAAAAATACTTTATGTTTTTTTGTGATGAATAAGTTCAGGTTTAGTTAATAAGAGTATAGTGACATCTTAAAAATATTTTTATTTAAATATTATATTGAAGGTTTGAGACAGCTTTTTGGAAGAAAAAATCTCCTAGATTGAATGCAAATGTACAAAGAATAAGGTGCAAATCAATTTTTAGATACAGCTGTTCATGGTTTGCACATAACAGAGTGCTATGTAGATGTTATGTTTTTAAGTTTAAATGTGTGAAGCAATTCCCGTGAATTTAGATTTTATTACTGTCTTCTACATAAGTATTAGACATAAAAATGACTGAATTGTTGCATAAATTATAGAAGATCAACAAAGATACAGCACTTCAAATATATGTTAAAACAAAAGACTATTTTTAGTATTAGTTTGTGCATTGATAAATATAGATGTGCAAATGTAATTACAAAACATTTCAGTGTTAATATTGTGAACGTGAGATGAAGGCAGTACATACTAGTTATTGGTAGAGGTATATGTGTGATACTTCTCCTAATTTTCAATTTAGATGAATGATGATTTTTCCCCAACACAAACTTAGATAGTTGCATAGTTGCTTTCTATGCGCTTTTACAAAATGTGAAATTGATGTGCCTTTTTTAAAACTTTTTAATTATTTTGTTTTAAATCTTATTATTAGGGATATTTTGATCAGTTATTTACTGGGATATAGCGCTAAAATTGCATTTGCTAACCTCTGAACTGATGCACAGTTTTGAGGTTGTATCTCAGCTTGCAAACTCTCCTTATTTCATAATTGTCCAGATATTTTTAAAACAAATGAGAACTTCAAGAGAAAATAAGTTAATATACAAAAGTTTGTGCTGTGTTGTGAAGTCTAATTTGAGAATGAAAATAAGCAATTAAATTATCATCTCTGAGCTTGAAATATGCAGTAGTGTTTTAAGTCTTATTTTTAGTTCTTAAGTCCACATTTACATTTTAATGAAGTTTGTATTAACATAGGTTTATCTAAATAGTACCCGTAACTTCTATGAATACGTTTTATTCATTTATAAACAATTGGTTAATTGATTTTGAATATTGGCAGACTTAGTTAATACAAGAATGTATTATGTGCAATATGAGATCTGTTCAAATATTCCAGAACATACGTAATTACATGCAATGGAGTGTCGAAGTGAAATGTTATAGGCATACCTGCACATGTCTGTGTTGAATGCATAGCTACCGGAAGTTTGAGTTCAATGCTGTATTGAATAGAACATTGTGTCGTACAGTTGCAAATTTCAAGATGGCAGAATTAAAGGAGCAACATGTCTGCATTAAATTTTGCATAAAACTCAAGAAAACTTACAGAGAAATACCAAATGATTTAGGTGATATGTGCTTAAGCCATACTCGTTAGGTGGTTTAACAATGGCCAGACTTAAGTTAAAATGGCCCTCATTCAGGATGCCCTTCGACATCCACCAACAACATCTCAACCAAGTTGTGCATGCCAGTCGAAGACTGACTGTCCGAGAGATTGCAGAAAATGTAGCATTCCAATTGGATCATGTCATGATATCCTGTCACAGCATCGTGTTGCCGCCAAGTTTATCCCACGCTCATGAATCAAGACCATTGCCTCACTGTGCTGCCTCGTCCTCCATACTCTCCAGACCTGGCTTATGCATACTTTTGTTTTTTATTTCCAAAGTTGAAAATATCGTTAAAAGGATGAAGATTTGTAATGATAAACAAGATAAAAGAAAATTCACAGATGGCGCTTTGCACGATCCAGAATAAGTTGTGCAGAGACTGCTTCCAGAAGTGGAAACTGCTTTGGGATCGATGTATCCATTGTGGAGGAGACCATACACAATAAGTAAAAGGTAAGAATGGACAAAATTCCGGAATTTTTTGGGCAGACCTTGTATCTGATCCATGCAAAATTAATTTTATACCTGCTTCCAGAAGATGGTAAAATTAAACAATTTGTAATTGTTGAATGATTGCCGAAGGTGATTGAAAATTTAGAGCTTAATATTAAAGTATCATATAGATAAGTAATGACCATATTTTGGGTTCTCTAACATTACTTTGGAAGAAGAAATGCATATCATTTTGGTTAAGAGATAATTTTTTTATTACCTGTGGTAAAATGAACATCGTGTCTCATATATACTTGAAATAAAAAGGGAAATTTGTTAATAATCTAAGAAAGGTAACGGTGAAGGTTAAATTGTTGTATTTATTAATCCATGTTGAGTAGCTTTTAAGTTTTCATTTCTGTTCTTTTCAGTGAAGTATTTGTATACCTATTTGTTTTATATGTGTACTGTTCTTAACTGCAGGTAGATAAAGTGAATTGTTTGGTATAAATGAAAGGTAAGAAAGTCAATGAGAATAGGTTCATAGACCAGTTCAGGGAAGAAATACAGTACATTCTGTATTATACTTTAAATACTGAAGACAAAGCTCCAGACATATAAAACACTATTTTATTACTTTTTATAATGAATGCTGCACAGCTATCACAATGAATGATGTATGATTCTATGTTGTTTCATATCTGAGTCTGCAGAAGAGAGTTAATTCATCAGTCTTGTTGGTTAATGTAAACTTGTGAGAAATGTAAGGTTCAAGTGGTTGGTTTTAATAGAATACTAAGGAAGCGTGGTTGATAATAAATCATTAATGTGTAAGAAATTTTAGATGTCTCATATTGATAATTGGAGAATTTATGTAACATAAATGTTGTAGAGAGATTTAATGCATTGTTTTAAGCAATTGAGAATTTATGTTCAAAGTTGGACTGTCGATAGATTTATTGCCAATATTTTGGTATTTATTTTCCACATGTAGTCTCTCCTGTTGTGTTGGTCTGTGCCTGTTTTCATCCTTTATGTACAGTGTAACACATGTTTTGTTATTCATTGTTCACATAATTTTCACAGCGATGATACCTAGCTTTGACATTAGCTGTTTGTACCGCTATATGTATAGCAAGAGCACTTCCTGCTGATAGGTCCAAAGGCAGCTAAGTGTATTGAGAACATACGAATAATATTGTACGCATTCACATCAAGCCAAAGAAATACGTGTTTTAATTTATGGGAGCAGCAACTGTGCAGTGCCACCTTGTTTATTGTAAGCTGAATGTGATTTCCCAATATCAAGTTTCTGATGAAGCTTAAACATGGTATTTATTTTCTGTAAATGCACGTTGGAACAATGTGCAGTAAGCAATAGAGCAAGAATGCTTTTTGATGATTTAAATGTTACAAGTAATACTGTATAGAATGCATATACAGACCAACATATTACTATATAATAGTAAAATTCAAAATTATACTAGTCTACAAAATAAAATACAGAAAAGTGGCATCACATCATATATATTACAAGTATATGATTTTAAGTGTGTTTATAAATACTGCAAAATCTCTGTAATATGTAGTATAAAGTGCAATAAAGAATATGTTATAATAATTTATCCACTAATCTCAGCTGTGGCATAAGTGAATGCACTAAGTATTCATTGTGCAACAAGTTTCACAAGTGTTATTAGGATTATTGTGTTGAATACAACATTTTACCTAATCTTAGCATTATAAATTGTAGCGAACAAACCGTGAAGTAATTTGGCGTGCATAGCTGAAATAAATGAAAGCATCTTCATATGTTTATGCGTCATTAGCCTCTTTCCCAGCCTTTCATTTATTAGTTAGTGTGAACCACCGTTTGCGTGCGATTCCTTTCCTGGAAGAGAAGTAAACAAGTGTTAATGCAGTCTAGGACAACATGGTAAGTAATCACAAATTATTCTATTAATTATTCAATGTTTAATAATGCACAAAAGTTTTGGCAATTTCATAGCTCACAGAAAAGATTGCAAAATGGTTTCAACTTTCCTGTATAAGCCACAGCGACTTAGAGTAGTGGTATTATATCATTGCGGTCATTGGCACATGGCATGAGATTCATTACAATAACAAATGTATTTAGTTTGGATTGCATAAACTGATTTATTGCATCAGCTAAATATCTGCATTTTAGATATTTTAAGTTGTATGCATATATGTGTGTGTATGGAAATGTACAATTGTAGTTTTAAGATTTGCATATTTGTGGTTTTCTTTTGAAAGTTCTACTTCTGACTAAAATACAAGAAGTGTTAATTATAAGTATGCCAAAATGTATCAATGCATGTTGCTATAAGTATGCATTTCATTGTTGATGAAACATATCAAATCAGTTCATCAAATGGAGTTGTAACACACGAAAGCAAGCAATATAATCTCTTATAGAACTCAAAATAAATTGCTCACCATAAACTATTTAGCAGTACAACTGAAGAATAAAAGAAGCCTTATATATTGCTTTTAGTTTATGCTTTCTTAGGCTCACAAAGACGTTTTAATGCATCTGAGTTGGAATAGAACTCTGGCGTATAGTAGTGTTCAACTTGCAAAAGATTTGCATAAAGAAAATATAAGAAATAAGCAAACTGGAAGTGGTATACAATGAAGCAAAATTATAAAATTGAGTTGAAATTAACTCTTAAGAGTTTCACCGACTTGTACTTTGTAGTACATATGTTTGACAGACATGTGCATCATTACTACCTTCAACAGCCTTCCTGCTGAAGACAACCCACCAGAAGCCTGGTACGAGAGCCTCAAGACTCCCAAATAATTCTGGCAGTAGCTGATGATGCAAACATCATGCTAAACATATAATACATAAGTAAAAGTTAGTGAAGCTCTAAATGTTAATTTTGACTCAGTGTTGCTAAGAAATATAATAGTCTGCGGAACATTCCATCAAAATAAGCTAATTTTGAAGGAACTTAGGGATTGTAAAAACGCTTTGAAAAAGGGGTGAAATGATGTTAATGCAAGATGAAGTTCTAGTATTTTCATGGGTAGACAAAAAGAATATATTGTGACTTTGTGGGTTCGTAAAATTAAAAGTCCAGGGTACAAACACCAAAAATTGCTCTTTATTTCTGTAGAAATCAATCTGATAGTCCAGAATTACGTCACACATACACAATACAACTTGCAAGGTCACAGCTCACACAGTTGTTCATGTGCACGTGTCCAATTTACGACTCACTGTGGCGGGCGGGCTCCCTTTTTATAGATTACTCACTATCCGCAATGTTCTCAAACAATCAAGATGGCGCTAGAAGAAAGACAAACTCTCTAGAAATCCATCTCCTTCTCCCCCCCCCCCCACCGTTTTGGTGAGCTTTTATCTCCGTACTGCACTGTCCGTCTCTTTGAATGCCTCGTCGCAACAATGCATTCGCGACACTATGATTTCAACTACAATGGCTTTACTGTTCTGTGATGTTATATCACTCTGCCACACATATTCATGTGTTCTAGTAAGGACATGGTAGACATTGTACTAACCCTGCATTATAAACAAACCAGTAAATTTGAAGATTAATCTCACAACAGCTGAATACATGCAGCAAAACTTCATAATCCAACTGACTTAACAGTTTGAAAATATATATTAAGATGAATCAAAACAATGTCATCAATTTTGATACACCAGAGGCAAATGATCTTGTTTGCATTGCCAAGGGACTTCTACAGGCTACTACCAGAAGTGAACCAGTAAATCTTTACTGAGAATGGGAGCAAGAGCCTCCAAAATATGTCCAAAGTAAGTTTTCTTTGAAATAGCAAACTTTGTTTGTTTTTGTGAATAATTGTAATTTCTTCATCCCCGCATCCAGATTATCTTTCCTTTTATCGGAAATTGCCAAGAACGGACCCTCTATGTCGTCTGAATGGAGAATATAGGAAACATGAGCTGTTGCAATTGCCGCCCAGAGAAACTGCCAGCTCTACAAGAAATTGTAGAGTGTGCTTTAAAAGTTCTAAAATTAGTAAGACCAGATGGTACTGTAAACTGTGTTTTGTTCCCCTACATCCAGGATCATGCTACTCAACATATCATAACATTAAAAAACTCTAAAGGTATGTACAAATTTCTTGACTTCTAGATATAATTTAGAAGTAACATAATTTTTTGAAGTGATAGAGTTAATGTTTACGTAACTCGTTTACATGAACATATAAACATGGATGAAATGTTCCTTGCAGGTGCTAAAAATGAATGTTATTAAAATAATATTGTTATTTAAGGTGAAATAAGTGTATAATACTATTGCTGTTTTAATATTGAAGATAAATGCATATTTGTGTCTGAGGGTAGGTGTATGCTTTCTTTAATGTTTTGAAAGCATTCTGATTCAATTGTTTTGATACTTTTGTCTCAATGTTGACTACAGAAAACTGCGTTGAAGTGTTGTGACCAATAACTCAAATAGTGCTTTAATTCCTAAGCATATGTTTTTGTTTCTTTACCTTTTTATATGTTGACTCAACATGTTACGTAGGTTATTTGGTGACTTATGTGTGCAGTAACTATTTAAGGCTAATTTCTTATATCCATGGATGTTAATATGCAAAGTATTAGATGACTTGCAGTATTATCCTGCCTTATGTATACAAGTGAATGTGACTTGTTTTAATATTTTGCTGGAAGTACTAGTTTGGGTTTATTTAAATGACATTGTAATATCATAGGGCAAAATGAATAGAATTGAATATATTTTGATTTAGCAAATCCTGACTTTAGATGCTTTTTACTGAATATTCATGGCTGTCTTATACTGTAATATATATTTTACTTTATGAGGTGCGTTCAAGTTATTACACCTCCTACTTTTTTTCAGGACTGGGACTTTAAATACATGTGGACTCTTTGTGAATGTGTGACAGAGATGGCAGCACTGTACAGTACATAGAACTTAAGTTGCAGTGACGAGAGTTGGGACTGTTTTTGATACTTAAAATGGCGACATTTTCATTGCAAGAACAGTGTGTACTCATGTTTTCTCCATTTGGAGAAACTTTCTTTATATGCGCATGCGCAAGCAGATGACCGGCTGGTTTTGGCGTTGCAGCTAACATAAGAGAGATATGTAACATTTGTAGCCAACCTCTGGAAAAATGCCCCAGACATCTGCTGTCCCGGCCACGTCATTCAGATCAACAAATGCAAAATAGGATGATGCAAGTTTCATTGTGGGCACGTTGTAGAGGGCAACTGGATCCTCAGAATGATCGACGTGGAAACGAATGAGGTGCGGATGATGATATGCCCCAACAACAGAAGGAATGCAAATACGCTCTATAGTCTTAATTGCAGAGCACGTAGAGTTCACCATCACCATTCACACCGATGCCTGTAAGGGATACTATGGGTTGATGGCTGGATGGTTTGCTGCACACCTCACAGTAAATCTCTCAATGCACTTTATCGATCCAGTAACAGATGTGCACACAAATAACATAGTCACGCTGGCAAGGACTACGGCATTGTTTAACAAGGGGCGACATTCATAAGGACAGTGTGGATGCTGATATTTCTGAGTATTTCTGGCACAATGACTGCAAAAACCGGTCAGCAGAATTAATTGAAGACATTAAGCATATCTACCCTGTAGTGTAATGATGTTTAGCATAATTAGCTAGTTGGTGAAAATTACGGACTATTGTGAGGCACTACTTTCAGTTCGTCTGCTAGATAGTGTAGTTACGAGACAACTAAGACTGTTGGCAGCATTGTGTTCAGTGGAGAAACAAGCATAGTTTCGCTGCACTGAATTCTTCAATATGGCTACATTACGCAGTAAGTAAATAAACAAACTATGAATCACGTTAAAAGAATGCCCTCCAACACGAAATTAAACTAAAAAGTAAAACAATTGTATTAAAAATCATTGTTATATATAAAAACATAAAAAAGTGTGAAGAAATTTGAAAAAAAATTGCTGCATCGCATATTAGAAAGAAGAGCCCTCCATTTTTGTGGTGTGGCAGTTGAGTGAGGCATGTGGTGATGGTACCATGGATGTGTCTAATGTGCGTTCCTGGCTGTGACAGCTCAATGAAGACAGAACAACATGTGACAACAAACCAAGACAGTCACTGCTGACAACATGATCCAGCAAGTGGAGAATATTGTTTTGGTTGATCATTGAGCGTTGCAGACATTGCCTCCAAAATTGGCATTTCTGTGGGATCCATGCAAACAATCCTGCATGAAGATCTGAAAATGTGAAAAGTGTCTTCCATGTGGGAGCCATGAATGCTACCTTCATTGAACTGTCACACCCAGGAACGCACATTAGACACATCCATGGTACCATCACTACATACCTCACTCAACTGTCTTGGTTTGTAGTCACACAATGTTCCGTCTTCAGTTTGTAGTCACACGATGTTCTGTCTTCATTGAACGCACATTAGACACATCCATGGTACCATCACTACATACCTCACTCAACTGTCTTGGTTTGTAGTCACACAATATTCTGTCTTCATTGAACTGTCGTACCTAGGAACGTACATTAGACACATCCATGGTACCATCACCACATGCGTCACTCAACTGTCCTGGTTTGTTGTCACACGATGTTCTGTCTTCATTGAACTGTCGTACCCAAGAACATACATTAGACACATCCATGGTACCATCACCACATGTTTCACTTAACTGTCTAGGTTTGTTGTCACACGATGTTCTGTCTTCATTGAACTGTCACACCCAGGAACACACATTAGACACATCCATGTTACCACCACCACATGCCTGACTCACCTGCCTTGGTTTGTTGTCACACGATGGTGTGTCTTCATTGAACTGTCACACCCAGGAACGTACATTAGACACATCCATGGTACCATCACCACATGCCTCACTCAACTGCCTTGGTTTGTTGTCACACGATGTTGTGTCTTCATTGAACTGTCACACCCAGGAATGTATATTAGACACATCCATGGTACCATCACCACATGCCTCACTCAACTGGCAGTGAATTTCAATAGGTGTCATACAATGACACCTGTTGAAGAAGAATGGAGAAGAAGAATGATTGCACGCTGTTGTTTCTGATGAAAACTTCACCATTTTAAGTATCAAAAACAGTGCTAACTCTCATCGCTGCCACTAGAGTTATATGTACTGTACAGTGCTATCATCTCTGTCATGCATTCACTAAGAGTCCACATGTATTTAAAGAAGAGAGAAGTTCCGATCTAGTCCCACTCCTGAAAAAAAAAAAAAAAAAAAAAAAAAAAAAGGAGATATTATAACTTGACTGCACCTCATATATCCTAGTGCAGATTGCAAACATTTGTAATTGTTGGTTAATGCAGAAGTTTTCTAAACTTCTAGCCTCAGTCATGGACCAGTTAATATGTTTTAATATTTAATCAGCAAACGATTTTGTTTATTTAAGATATCTTACATCATATCCATTGGTAAGTTACAACCAATGAAATCTAATTAGCAGACATTCAAGGTATTGGTTTCTCTTAGGTGGAATAGTTGTTTCCGTTTATTTGTGTATTACCAAAATATCTGTGAATAAAATTGTTTTATGATACAGGTTTTCAACAATGTAATTAGTTCAAGAGTACGCACAGTGGCTAAAACAGTAGATAATATAAAAGGACATCCACCCGTTTCCCACATTTCTGCCTAGCAGTAGTGCTTTCTTAATACTGCTTCTGAATTTAGTGCCACTCATATGAAGAAACTCCCTTTGATCTAAGTTAATTGATGGAAATTAATAATTTCTTTACACTAGTCATATATACGCAAAGGTTTTGGAGAGATAGAGTCAAACTGAAAAATTCAATGCCATGGCCGGGATTTGAACCACGGATCTCCTAGTTTCCGTCCAGTTGCTCTTACCCGTTGAGCTACCATGGCCAACATGCCGTCATGATTCATATTTTCCTAGTAAACCACTAGGGGCTCTCGCATATGAGATACACTGCTTTTAGCGACTTACTGTTCTAAGTACTTAAGTCCCAGGTTTCATCATTTAATTCAATTTCTATCAATTAAGTTAATAGGAGTTAAATGGTGAAGCCTGGGATTTAAGTACTTACAATAGTAAGTTGCCACAAGTGGTGTATCTCGGATGCGAGAGCCCCCAGTGGTTTACCGGGAAAATATAAGGTAATTGGAGAATTTTATGTCATGACGGCAAGTTGGTCATGGTAGCTCAATGGGTAAGAGCGACTGGATGGAAACCAGGAGATCCATGGTTCAAATCCCAGCTGTGGCATTGAATTTTTCAGTTTGACTCTATCTATTCCTTTGATCTGTCAACATTGCATTGTTAATGTGTGTGGTGTGGTGTAAAATGACACCAAGCAGCTCAGGAAAACCAAAGGCTTATAGCCAGGGGACCTGAGTCAGCGAGTAAATCTTGAGTCAGCAATTTTCATGTATTTGTACAGGAAGTATAATATGGCATGTTCAATGTTAAATTTATTATACTGAAATTGTAATGGAAACTGTACAAATAAATAAAATAAAATAAATAAACAACAAATTAAAATACTAGAAATTTCAGATGAAGGGAACTTACTGTGTTTTTGTAATTATTCAAGTAATGATGTAATATACAAACATACTTTCTTGTTACATACTTATCTATGTATGTTAAATAATTCCATATGTCGTATTTGTAAATTTGTTAATTTTAGAGTTTTTGAGCAGGATAATAAGTTAATTTGTGTGGGAGACGAAACTTTCCCTCTAAAAATGGGAAGACATTATTGCAGTATCTGCATGGGTCTTCCGTTAGAGCCATACAGTATTTCTTAAAAGTGTCTCTCTTTTGGGTGGAAGTGAAAGTCAGCCACTTAATGTGAATCAACCTGTTCAGGAAGACTATCAATAAGTTCAGACAGGCCACAGTGATCTAGCTATCCAGGATAGCACCTGTCAACCCCAGCTGGGTGGCTGTGCCAGCCAGACATACCTAATGTCCACGGCTATCGTGAACCACTGCTGCACCAAGACCAATCCACTCCAAACAGCTTCCCTTCAGGAGAGGCTCAAATGTTCAGCCTGGCGTACTTCTAGTAACATCAGAAATATCACGAGTGCTAGGGATTTACAGTCCTCGCACCACCACATCTGAAGGGGGGAGAGCAATGAAAAGCAACTTATGTTATATGCAGCAAATTATCATCTGTTTAATAACTTTAACCATTCTTTATGCCATCATCATACTAAAAATTAACTGAATTTTGTAAAGTTTCATATTTGTTCATTTCAGAATCTTGTAACAAGATAATATAATTAAAATAAGACCTGAAGCTTTCTTGGCAACGAATATGTCCGAGATCTTCTCAGGAAACAAGCCAAGTGAAAAGATGATTAGAGCATACCTCTCTCCCATCTCTCTCTAAGTTTTCTACTTTATGTGATAACGTATAGCTGTACTACCTTCTCTGTGCCATTGGCATGCTCATGTACTACCCTCTCAATGAAAAACCTACAAATTCAAATTTTTGGCAGTTATGACCTTTCCCAAGTCAATGCCTCAATTGTAGAACAGTTAGTGTACCACACACTAATTGGTATACTGTGCTGTGATAGGCCAGAGCTTATCTGTGTGTATCTGTCATGACCATGGTCTCCCATTACAGGGCTACAAAAAATGTGTAGCATATGAGTTCAAAATTTGATTGTATCACTTACTGATCTCTAAATGGGTAAACGGATACAAATATTTAATAATGGATAACAATAGTAAAGTCAGGTTCCTCCTGTAAATTGTTTGTCTTAATTCACCTTATTCACATTCTATGCCTGCAGTTTAAAGTTCTCTATTTTTTGTGACAGCTTTTGTTTATAATTTCTGTTAAGAAACTTGAAATATCAATTAAAAATCTAAGTATAACCTAGAAGGTGGTGTTCATTAGCTGTGATGCATGTTTATATTTACTACATTAAACATTTCATGCATTCTATTTTCATATATTTTTAAATTATTTTGCTTCGCTGGACTAGAGAAAGTTTAATGGACTTGAATTCCAAGAAGTTGGTAGGTATCAAATAGTCCCTTCCCCCTTTAAATCAATTCTCTCTCTTCTACCACTACTTATATGAACATGTTGATAATGACAGATACTTAACAGTTCAACGCCTTGACACAATCAAATGCTAATTTTTACAGTAATAGCTATCTTCTATAGAATGAAGAAATTTTAATGGAAGTTGCATTATTAACTGAACTGTTTGGAAAGTATGTGCAGTTAAGTACAGAAACTGTTTACATGTTTACTTTGGACCTATATTTAGCACACACAAGATAAACTTACTATCTGTTTGAAATGGAATGATGTTTGTCCTTGAGCATTACTAGACGAGTAGCCAATCGGAGTCCTGCGGTGTTGTCATATTGCATTCCCCCTAAGTGGTGTGTGATGAGTGCCATTTCCTGTTATCCTGCGGAATGTTGTGTGCTTATATTTATGAATGAATGCTGGATAAGCAGTGTTTATTACTCTGTAGACTTCAAATCAATATTATTCAGTTGTATTATTATATTATTTCAATATTCTTCTTCAGAACTTCTTGAACTATTCAGTTCTATATTATTCTTTAGACAACCATAGAGTAAGAGTTAAATAGTGGAATGGCTTCTTGTGGTGAATTTAGTGGTGAGTCAAAGAGGCAGATATTGTGAAGTCAGGCTCAAAGTATTACTTTTAAGGTGTACACGTTCTTCAAAAAATTGGGCAATGAGGAATATAGAAATCATCTAGATTTCAAAAATGCTCAACGGCTTACTGCTGAAGAGTGTGGTGTGTGTCCCAAATGTTTGTGGAGAGGCAAGAAAATCTGATCCTAGTGGTGCCCAAATGTTTGTGTCGCCCAGAAAACATGTTGGTCCTCCGAAGAGGGTTACAAATTCAAGTACCTTTGACAAGGACGTCGTACATAAAACTGTGTTCAAGTTTTATGACCAAGGTGAATTTCCAAGTATACAGAAAGTAACTTGCGCTCTTACTGCGGGAGGCATGCAGAAAACCTACAAGAAGACGATTTAAAGGAAGAAATCGCACATGACAAGATTTTGGAACCTATAATCTTACATTTAAAAGACTCAGACGATGAAGACTATGACAATGACAAATTGTCTCTTGACAATGATACAGATGAGCCACCGATAGTTCCATTTTGGATTAGAAAAAAAGGTAATTCATAAACTGTAATTATAATTATTATGTATATTTTTAACTGCTATTGTGAAAATGCTTTTTCCAATTTTGATTTTGGCAACTGCATCATTATAAAAGTTTGAAAAATTTATTTGGTTACCTTTATGTCTTAGCGCCAAAGCAGACCTACACGTTGTATGAATGTACGAGGGAGAGGGAAATATAAAAAGAGTAGGGGTAACAGCTGGCAATGCTGAATGCTGTAACGCATCTGATTAGCTTGACTCCAGAGCTCTTCCCATTTGAAACACATAGCAAAATCCCTTAGCTCTATATTCTAAGTTTCAACATGTAAATGATACAAAAATTGGACACTTTTAATACTGCAAATCGTAAAGAGTTGAAACATTTGTTTGCATTAACGTTACAATTTTCTGTGATATCAGAAACTATGTTAAATGATTCTTCCATAAATTATCATCACTTACTGCTGTAAAACGTTTTTCAATTTAATAAATCCTTTGTCACGCTCTGCGTGTTTGGAGAAAATTAGTAACAGTGACATCCTAATTAATTGAAAAAACTATTTGTAGTTCATTTTTAACATTCTGTCACTTACATTTTTATTTTTTGAGGTACTTCTTTCAGAAGCTGTTGCTTCTGAAACAGTGTTAAAAACTGACTACAAATAGTTGTTCAAATTAATCCTTTGTCAGTATAGCGAAGTTGAATGTGATAGCTCTCTTTCAACCATTATGTTCAAATCTACACGTTTTCTGCACAGTGCTTAATCAAGTTACTGTGACGTGGGTTCATAAAATTAGAAGTCCAAGTTGTAGAAATCCAAGAGGCTCTTTATTTCCGTAAAAAGACACTCATACAGCTCTGATACCAGCAGAATGACGTAACACACATGTACGAAACCTTCAAGTCTGTCTGACACACGTGCATTCTGCACCGTTAACAACTCTCAACTACCTCTTCTCTCTGTATGTCCCTCCTATTTATACATGATCAGCTGTTCTCGGTGTTTCTCGACATCTTACGAAGCCTCATGAACCCTCGCTGTGGAGCAAGGATTGTCCAAACCATCTCCGTCTCTTTCTCCCTCTGTTGCTCTCTCGGCGTGGCTTAGGCACTATGTGTCTTTTTCACCCCGTGCTTCCCCGAGTGACCTCGTGGCATTACATTTGGACATTATGCATCTTTCAAAGTATATTTATAGTTATGTGTGTTTGGAGGAATTTAGTATCAGTGACGTCAAAATTAATCGTGAAAACTATTTGTGGTCAGTTTATTGACACTCGTCACTTACTTTTCTTATTATTGTGGGACTCATTTCAAAGGCCATTACCTCCATTTTCAACCTCTCTCCAACTAGCCATTGAAAATGAAGCAATGGCCTTTGAAACTAGTCCCTCAATAATATAAGAAAAGTAAGTGACGAGTGTCGATAAACCGACTACAAATAGTCTTTTCAATATTTATGGTTGTTTATATTAACCAAAGTTTTCCATAATAAAGGGCAAATGGAAATTAGGATTGTTAGAAGATTGAGAGACTAAGAAAAAGTTAATATAATTTTGAGTCAAACAAGTATTCCATGCTCCAAACATTGCTAGTATTTATCTAGAATGTGTTTTGTTAGGACCTTCCGAACATCCTCAGCTAATAAATACGTAAAATATCAGGCTATTAACAGTGAAGCAAACAAATATGTACAAATATAATAATTTGTAACTCAGCTCTGACTGAGGATGTGAATAAGTTTTTCACAAAATCGCGATCCTAATCAATTAATAAGAAAACTTTCATTCATTTCTTATAAGATAAGTGAAGTTTTATGTTACAATTTATTATATTTGTATATATACTCAGCTAATTTCACCTGTTGATTTTGATTTGGTGAACTTTTTGTAGGCGATAGGCACGTTTCTGTTGGTATCTTGATGAACTTGAAGAATAACAAAAGATATTCAGCATTGAAACATTATTCATCATTCAATGAAGGTAAGCATTATTCTTTAAAAAATAATTTGTTGCTTGAAATATTGCTTTATATTAAATCCTTTAATTATTATGAATTGGTTGTGATGTGACTCTTATCTATATTTTACTATTTTATAGATTATTGTTAAAATACAAATATACCAGGGGAAATATGTTTATTATTATGCATTGTTATTTGTAAAGTGGTGTTTGTGTTTAAACAAACGATATCATAGAATGAGCAGAAAAATAGAGAATAACCTGTCTCAAACTGTTGATATAGTTAAATTTCATATACATTTTTACATAATATAATATATTAAGTTTTTTAGAAACTAAATCTTATCCATTAATATTGTTCGGATATGTGCTTTATAATTAATATGTCACACTTTCCTGCTCCCCATTGGGAAATATATTTTATTTACTCAGTTACACTTTATACATTATGTATATGCCCTGTTAAGATTTATGATGCGCAGGAACATATATTACTTAGTAGGTCAAAACACTAGGCATGTTAGGCAGTATTGCTATGCATATGTTAATGCTGTCTTTCCCAGATTATATCAGGTGGTGAACAATTCTCACTGTGCTTGGTACAATTAAAACTCTAAATGTTCTATCATCACAAAGCTAAATGACTAATTAGTATGTTTGAGATGTTCTTGGGAAACAAGTCAGGTGAAAAGACGATTAGAGCGTACATCTCTCCCATCATCAGGATATTTTAATAAATGTTATAACTACAAATGTATCACTAAATATAACACAATTATAAACAATTATAAACAAAGACAAAACACTATCAATACTCGCATAGTTGAACAAAATACTTTTCAGTAAATTAAATGCCAGGTCAGGAGATGGTGTGAGTATAGAAAATTAATTGGGTCAAAGAAATGTAACTACTTAACTTGATGATCAAGCTGTATAGATATGTGCTTCTTAAGTTGACACATTTCCATTTTTAAGGCCGGTTTCCAAGAGGAGCTGAACTGAGCTCCTTGGGAGCCCACCTCGAGAGCATAGATAGTAAGCATGTCTGCCTGATGTTGAAGAGATCCCAAGTTCGAAACTTGGTCAGGTTGAAATACCTGGATAAGGTCTTTTTCCAGGGTTTTCCCTTATCTGGAAATATGAATGTTGGGTAACTCTAAGCTCAATTATCCTGGGCTCATTTGAGCATCATTTCATTAATCATCTGATATGACTCAATGTTTAAGGATTTTTTTTTTTTTTTTTTTTTTTTTTTTTTTTTTTTTTTTTTTTTTTAAAGTCTGTATTGGGCATGAAAAACTCCTTAAGGCTTCTTTATCAGACTTGAGGTTATTATACATGCTTGAAATATATGACATAGGACCACTGGCTTTATTTCCTTTCCAAAGGAAACATGCTAAAGAGTTTTATGTCCAAAGAAATTCAGTAGCCTTCCACTTGCAACCTTACGAGGTACAGGTTAACATTTTCCCCTAGACCAGGAGGACGACACAATGTAGTTCCATGTCAGATTACAGAAATTGATTTTGTTTTATATTAATAAGAACTTACTTTGTTATAAAGCATTGTTAGATTATTACATTTTAGTTCACACTGCATAAAAAAGTGAGGTGTGATCACAAAATAACAGCAATTTTCAAAAGCTTTTTTTATCTTGTTGGTGCACATGTTCCTGGTGTACGTTTACATTTTCAGTTGTGAATATTTGATTTATTGTTGACAGTCATAAAAGGCTGTACAAGTTTTGAAAGCTGTGCAAAGTTTTATTTTGCATTAAATGTTGCTTGCAAAATTGAATTGCACCTGAAATGTCGACTGTGGGAGCGATACTACTAGAGTAAGACAAAAGTAGAATGGTTTCAAAGAGGTTCGAGAAGACGTTGAAAATTACAACCATTCTGGACATCAGTTACTAACAACAATGTGGAAGGAATAAATAAAATAGTTCTGAAAAATTACTGAATCACCATCAGAGAGGTTGATCAGAATTACAGCAAAACCACTCGTGAAAATAGTAATTTTGCCACTCTCACCTCAATGTTAGTTCATGATGTTTTGGCAGAAAACAAAAATGTCACGCTGCCTTAGCCATCTTATTCACTGGACATGACCCCCTGCATCTTCTTTGTATTCCTGAGGCTGAAGAGAACCATGAAAAGAGTTGATTTGCCACAGAATCGCTGAAGGGGCTGAGCACCATAATGAAAAGTGAATTTGAGATGTGCTTCCTAGATTGGAAAAAGTGCTGACACAAGTGTGTTATATCTGAGGTGGGTTATCTTGAGGGGAGTGAAGTTGATGTTGATGAATAAATGCAGATTTTTTAAGAAAAAAGAAAATTCCATTTATGTATTTGTTTACATCTTCTATGTTTAATTATTAAAATACTGTTGGTCATTCTTGGTGCATTTATCAGCACTCGTTTCTGTAATCAAAATGTGAATGTGAAACATCTCAGAGTGAACAATTTGGAAAGTAGTTAAAAAAACTATGAGAAGATGAAGAAGTATCCAATAACTGTTTCCTGTGTTGTTTGTTACATAAGCACAAGCTTTACTATTAAATTTTTCAGCTATTATTTCAAAGGGTGTTGTCAAAAAAAGTGGCTGTAGTAATGATAAGATAATGTGATTGTTAAAAACTAAATGGTACTTATATGGATACTTCTCAGGTTAGAACCACGTTTGTTCAGATAATGCATATGCTACGCCCAGCTATTGCAATGTGCAGACCAGTATTTTTGTTTACATTAGGTTTGCTTCTAAGGCTATCAGGATTGTAGGGAGAGAGAGAGAGAGCGAGCGAGAGAGAGAGAGCGAGAGAGAGAGAGCGAGAGAGAGAGCGAGAGAGCGAGAGCGCGAGAGCGAGAGAGAGCGAGGGAGAGAGAGAGAGAGCGAGAGAGAGAGAGAGAGACGTATTGAATTAAAGTAATAGAACATGAACTAAAGAATATAGAAGATTAGTACAAGTTTACATGCATATTTCATTTTTGCAATGTTATCTAATCAGGAATATTTCATTTACTGATATTATTACATCTTAATACTAAGTAATTCTTGTTAAATATTATGAGCAACTGTAGAGGTCATAACATTGTTAATGTATCAGAATTTTGTGCTGTGCAGTCCCATATACCCTAATATCGCCAGACATGAATCAAACTACAATACTTTGGGCACAAAATGTCAACATTAAACCACTTATGCCAGTGCAGAGAAACAAACATGAACAGTTACATTCATAATTTGAAATTCTAATTGCTCTAGCTTCACTTTTTACACCAGAACTTACAGGAGCTGTTTTGGGAACTAACTCAAAATGTTTTGGCAACCTAGACTCAAAATAATTTTATATTAATGTCAATATCAGAACTGCCAGTGTGCTGGAATTTCAATCCATAGTTGTTGTTTTTTTAATTTACATCCTCCAGTGTTACGTCATATCAGATGATGAATGAAATGATGCTCAAATGAGCACAGGGTCCATAGAGCTTAGAGTTACCCGACATTCGTCTTTTAGGATAAGGGAAACCCCCGGAAAAATTGTTATCCAGGTAACTCACCCTTGACCAAGATTCAAACTTGGGTCCTCTTGAACGTGAGGCAGACATGCTACCACCATGCTACCAAGGCGGGCGTCAATCCATAGTGTTTCTTAGTTTACATGCCAGTGTATTGTGACTTTGTGGGTTCGTGAAATGAAAAGTCCAATTACACAAACTCAACAATGTTCTTTATTTCCACCGACTTACAGTTGAACACTTGCCGATTACACAGAATTACGTAATGCACACAATTACAATTCACCAGTTCGTCCGTTGCAGTCCCACTGTATGCTCACAATTACGTAAATTCTTCCGTTGCACGCACACAGTCTTCTCGTTCACTAACACGGCGCTGCTTCACTGCTTGCCAAGCACTGACTCAGTCTTCTCGTCCGTACACTAGCACTGCACTCTTACGCCAAGAACTGACTGACTTTCCTCCAGTCCGACGTGTTGCTTATATAGGGTCAGCTGGCCAATCTAGAATGTTCTGGATTAGATGAAATATCCCGTAAGTTCGAGAATCCAGGTGGAGGGGAAAAAGACGGCACAGTGGCCCGCGATCCCTCTCCTAATCATCCCTTCAGTTAGTGACTTAAATTAATGGGTGGGTGTGTCCGAACGCCTCCGTCTCCTGCTGCCGCTGCCAGCCGGGTCTATAGGGAGTTCCGACGTTTGGGTGACAGTATCTACTGATGAAGATGCCACTTTTAAGTACTTATAAAAGCCATCAAAAGGCACCTAACTAACTGAGCCACCTACACTTACTACTGTGCTTCTTCCTGTGTCTTGTAGATATTTCTTGGCTGGAATAGTGGGCTAGGATATTGATGACTTTGCATCTTTTTTTGATATGCCTAAATTATAAATCTGTGTCTTAGCAAAATGCATTATCTTAATCATATTTGTAAGGACATGTTTTGCATTTTTCAATTTAGTGGATTAGGGCATTTTTTTAGAATTTTTATTACATTTTTAGGCATTTTTAATACTATTTGGTATTTTTTGTTTTAAAGCATTTTAAAATATATCTTATATACACTTATGTTTTCAATAGCAAAGCAGCATATCTGATCTTTACATTTAATTATTTAGTGAATCGTTTTACTTTGCCCCGAATAGTACTAGAGATAAAATTTCCTTTGTTTCCAGGTAACTGGACAAAGGCTGCATTCCTCCCCTAATGAACTTGCCCAGTACAACCCTTTCACTTACTTCACAGGTATCAGGTAGCTGCATTCGTAAGCAAAAGTGTCAAAGCTCATTGTAGATAAATGTTGTGTTCCGGGCTTATGGGCTGTGGTCTAGAAGTTCTTGAGTGAACTGACGTTATGCCAGGAACTGCACCTAGCATCATCAGGGTGTTGTTCCGTCTGCTGTGGAAGTCAGAAGTTGAATGAAGCAGGTGTCCGCATGTCCTAATTAATATCGGCTGGAGGGGGGAGGGGCTAAGGCTGATTACATTTTGATTGGTTCTAGTCGGGAAATAACTGTTCCACGTGTTAACTGTTTTTATGTTTGTGTGATTGAACCTTCTGTGATGTGGAGAACTCATGCTTTGTTTATACGAAGTGCTTCTTCTTTAAGGTTAAAATGATTTTTGTGTTTGAATATTTCTATGGCTTCTCTCTATAGGCAAGCATGATAGTTGACATTTGTTGAGAGGACTTGAGTGTTCTTAAATTCAGTATCATGGCCCCACAGTAATGTGTGTTCTGCAACCAAAGATTTTTCCACTTGCCCTAACCCCCAGTTCCAGTTGTTCTTCTAATCTGGTGGAGACGCTGCGCATAATGGTACCAATGTATATGTGACTGCAGCTACATGGTATTTTGCATATCCCAGCTGATGAAAGGGGGTCTCATTTTTCCTTGACTGAGTTTAGTAACTGTCTGACCTTGCGTATATTACTTTGATTCCACACGGTTGGAGAAGCTTGCCAATCGTGTCAGTTACTTATAAATGGTAGGTACACCATGCTGCATGTGGGCAGTTCAAGTTTTCTTTGGTCCGCATCTTGGATGCCGCGCTCATTGTGTTTGCAAATCTTTTCTGAATAGTTGAATAGTAGTGCACTCTAAACTAAAGCAAAGCATTGCAAATAAATTAAATAATTTTGTTAGACTTTATGGTGAAAAAGTTTTCTCCACAGATGGGAATATACTTTTCTGCAAGTTATGTGAAGTACCAGTGGCAGCTGAAAAGAAGTTTGCTATAGACCAACATGTGAAGAGAAAAAAGCACATTCAAGGACTATGAATGCTTGAAGCTAAAAGAAAAACACACCAAGTGTTACTTGGTGATGCTTGTTCTTCAGGTTCACCTTTCTTTGAAGAACTCTGTGAAGCATTCATTTGTGCTGATATTCCTGTGAAGAAAGTGAGTAATCCAAAGCTATGTGCTTTTCTAGAAAAGCATACTGGAAAGCCTGTATCAGTCTCTTCAACATTAAGGAAGAATTTCGTGAGTAAATGCTACCAAAAAAACAATACAGGAAATCAGACAAAAAATGTCAGGGAAAAAAAAAATTGGGTAAGCATAGATGAAACTATGGACTCACTAGGGCGTTATGTGGCAAATGTTGTGGGAGACACAATGGTAGAGGATGGTCCAGGAGAACCATTTCTTATAAATTGTGAACAGTTGGTAAAAGTTAATTTTTCAACAATTAGCAAAATGCTTGACAGGTCTTTGGGTTTAATATACCCTAATGGCATTCAGCATTACAACGTACTCTTACTAATTGTCTTCAAGCTCTTTACTCGAAAATGGGGCCTAGCACATGCCTAGCACATGCCTTACACCGAGTTGTGCAGGAATTGTGGAGGCAGTATCCTGAAGATTATCGTCTAATAGGATGACAAAAAAGGTCTTGTTAAAGGCACCTTCATGAGTTAGAAGATACAAGTCTGAGGCCCCTGATGTTCCTTTGCCTCCTTCACCAGTTGTGACCAGATGGGGAACCTGGATAGAAGCATGCAACTACTCTGTGAGAACATCACAACAGTTAAAAGAACCATTGACATATCGAGATTTAACTGTATTGGAACACCATAGTGAAGCGAAAAATTATTAATTTTTAGATGAGTCGTATTTATTACACATCTGCTTCACTTTCGTACCTATTTTGAGGACATGTTTCGCAAATCATTGTTTGCATCTACGGCTCTTATGCGAGTCGCATGAGATTTTTTTCCTTTGGGGCATCAAATGTAATCAAACTTCTGTTCCATCAGTTTTCAGTGAGTTGTTCAAACCATAGATTTCTCTTTCAAATTATTATCTGGAGACCAAAAATATTCTGCAACAGTTGATTTCTTTCTGTTTATATTTTACAGCTTTATGTTCTTTTAATCTTTTTGTGCATGTTTCTTTCCCATTGTATCTTTTGGTGCAATCATTGCACTTAATTTCACTCACACTTGAAGTTTTTCCTGCTGGAGTCATTTGTGTTGATTCTAAGTATATTTTTTTATGTTATGCTTCTTTGAATATTTTTACAAATTCCTGAAAGGCCCATTGGTAGAAGAAGTTTTAATACTTTTTGATATCTTTTAACTTATGGTATCCATTTCTGTATTTGATCATTTTAAATTTTGCCCTTCCTATTGCTAATCTCTTCCATAAAACCATTTATATGTATAATTTCTAGAATTCTGTTGTTTTGATTTTTGCTCAGAGGTAAGTTTACCAGAGACTAACTTTCAGACTAAAGTAATCAAAGAATAAGGCATAACATGCACTTCTCAGAACTAAGACAAGGGATAGCCAGTAGATAAATATAAATAGGAAAATACAAAGGAGAGCATATTCGTTATGTTTAGGTAGAAAGAAATTCAGAAATTAGCAATTGTAGATAGTTTTTGCTCCACAGCTCTCCATTTATGTAAAGCCATTTATATAGAAAATAAATACACTTTATTAAATTGTTGTGGACTTTATGATTCCATGGCACAGTCTACTAGCAACAGGAGGAAGCGAGACAGGAGTCTAGACATGTGTCCAAAGCAATTAACTCCAAGGTTTTAGTGTTAAAGTGAAGCTAGAGTAATTAAAATTTTGATTTGTATATATAAATGTCAAAACACCACTGTGTTTTCCCAGAGTATAAAAACTCAAACAAAATTGAGCTTCTCATTTTTATTTATTTTTCCTTGTGAATATGTCATATCAGTATGGGACTTCCGGTTTTCAAAATAAAGCAAATTTTGAGATTTATTTCCTAATATAGTGGTTCCAAACCATTGTGTCACACAGCCTTGAGGGGTGTGTTGGAAAATTTCGGAATTAAAAAAAAAAAGTACCATCCAGGAAGTGTTTATGATGCATTTTTTATTTACAAGTATAGTCATTTTACGAGGTGCATTCAAGTTATATCACCTATTTTTATTTCAGGACTGGGACCAGATAGAAACTTCTGATTTTTTTATAAAATACACATGAACTCTTTGTGAATGTGTAACAAAGATGGCAGCACTGTACAGTGCATAGAACTCTAGTGGCAGCAGCAAGAGTTAGGACTGTTTTTGATACTTAAAATGGCGACATTTTCATTGCAAGAACAGCGTGTAATCGATGTTGCATTCATACCGTCATCATGCATCAACATTGCCTGACAATTTGCCACTGCCTTGTGATCATCCGTCAGCACTCGTGGCACCCAGCTGGAAGACACTTTTGGCATTTTCAGACCTTCATGCAGGATTGTGTGTACAGATCCCACAGAAATGCCAATTTTGGAGGTGATGTCTGTTACGCTCAATCGGCAATCCTCCAAAACAACGTTCTCCATTCGCTGGATCATGTCAGACTGGCTGGTGTGAGGGCGTGACTGTTTTGGTTTGTTATCACACGATGTTCTACCTTCATTGAATTGTCACACCCAGTAACGTACATTAGACACATCCATGGTACCATTACCACATGCGTCACTCAACTGTCTTGGTTTGTTGTCACACGATGTTTTGTCTTCATTGAACTGTCACACCTATACCTTGTTTCACGTAAGCTTGCCCAGAATCTCTTAACGGTCACGTGACCTAATCACCTCTCATTGGTTGCTGTTGTGGTAATGACTGTCGTGCGGTAAAAATTAGTTCGTTATTTAACATGGTGATATATCATTATATGTTGGAAGAGAATTGTCAAATTTATATTTTCTTAACTGTTTTAGTGAAATATATTACGCAACAGAGTTGATTTATCTGAAATGCATGTTAATTCTTAAACGCAGTAAAGAGCAGGGTCCATTGCTCTCAAGCACATGGCACGATAACACGTGATTTAGCGGTAGTGGTGACATTTGTTTATGACTTATCACTGACCTTGTTTTGAACTGGATTAGTCATGCATCGCCATTCGAGAGTGCGGGAGCTAAATTATTTTATTGATCGTTTATTGCGCATGTACTTATTATATGTATAATGGCAGAGTCTACCGCCAGTTTTTCGCTGAAGTATCGCAAGGATAATTATTTACAAACAGGCGAAAAAAGAATTGTGTTGCATGTGTTTAATGCACTCACAGAGAAGAATTCGTCTTTGTCAGTGAGAGAAGTCGAACAGCTGTGCTCTGAAGTTACAGGTGTGAGTGTTAGATCCGTAGAAACATCGCGACATGAAATTGAGGAAACAGGAAAACTTACCACTCCAGGCAAAAGCAGGATAAACAAAAGTGTGTGCTCGGAGAAAATACGTGAAAAGTGTTGTGCGTCGTCATGTGTGTAGTTTTTCTTTAGAAACGAACTCCCTAACATAATTAACATTTCGTCTGCTGTAAATGAGGATACAGATTTACCAAATTTCAGCAGATTGCTTATACAGCTGGGATTTGTGAATGAAAAAAGAGGCAGGAAAAATGTGCTAAAAGACAGAGGCGATATTGCTGTGTGGCGAAGATGCTATTTTAAGGACAACCACACTGCACCGAGATACAAATCGCTAAATATACACGAAGAACACACGAAAAGTAAAGTATGGTGTAACACGACTTTTAAGACTGAAAGGCAAGCATTTTTGAAAGGTATGTGTTCTGGTTTAAAAAATCCCAGTGGAAAAGGCCAAAGGCCTTTCATTATAAACTCTTTCAGTTTCATTGCTCAGTTATTCTGTTTCAATTTGCTCAGTTCATTATAAACTTGTATTTTTGCATGCCTTCATATCCTTATTTGTATGATTTTATTTATCTTCCCGGCAATTATTACGAAATGTGATGGGAAGGCACCGCCTATGGCCTATGACGCGAAAGCATTAGCCAATTAGGGCGAGGGGGAGGGTTGTTGAACGCGGAGTGATACATTTCAGCCGGGCAAGGTTATATGAAACAGATTATAGGAACGTACATAAGACACATCCATGGTACCATTACCACATGCGTCACTCAACTGTCTTGGTTTGTTGTCACACGATGTTCTGTCTTCATTGAAGTGTCACACCTAGGAACGTACATTAGACACATCCATGGTACCATTACCACATGCCTCACTCAACTGTCTTGGTTTGTTGTCACACAATGTTTTGTCTTCATTGAACTGTCACACCCAGGAACGTACATTAGACACATCCATGGTACCATTACCACATGCCTCACTCAACTGTCTTGGTTTGTTGTCACACAATGTTCTGTCTTCATTGAACTAGCACACCCAGGAACGTACATTAGACACATCCATGGTACCATCACCACATGCCTCACTCAACTGTCTTGGTTTGTTACACGATGTTTTGTCTTCATTGAACTGTCACACCCAGGAACGTACATTAGACACATTCATGGTTCCATCACCACATGTTTCACTCAACTGTCTTGGTTTGTTGTCACATGATGTTTTGTCTTCATTGTACTGTCACACCCAGGAACGTACATTAGACACATTAATGGTTCCATCACCACATGCCTCACTCATCTGGCAATGACTTTCAATAGGTGTCACACCATGAAAATGGAGAAAACGAATGATTACACGCTGTTCGTGGAATGAAAACGTCGCAATTTTAAGTATCAAAAACAGTCCTTACTCTCATCACTGCAAATAGAGTTCTGTGCACTGCACAGTGCAGCCATTTCTGTCACACATTCATAAAGAATCCATGTTTGTTTATTTAAAAAAAGAGAGCAGAAGTTCCTATGTGGTCCCAGTCCTGGAGGAAAACTAGGAGGTGTTATAACTTGAACACAACTCATATTTCAAGATAGACTTTGCAAATGAAACATCAACACCTGAAGCATGTTCATTTTAATTTTTTTACCTGGTGATAATTGAAGTGAAAGCAATCACTTGCAACAATGCTAAGTAATTTGATTACTCTCCTTCTTAGTAATAAATAGTGAACAAAATTTCAGGTGCTTGAAGAATCAATTTTTTTTATTTAATGATTTAAAAATCAATATGTTTATCAAAAGTGTGAAAATTTGTCTAAAACACATGCATATGAAAAGTGGTTTCTGTCATTTTCCAAAAGATAAAAAAATAATTTTAAGAACTCACCAGTAATAAATTAATTGTTCTTTCACACTAGCCATGTGTAGGACAAGTTTTGGAATTGTGGAGTTAAACAATTTTCATTTCAATTCAAGGAATATGTTCAAATGCTACAAAGAAGTCAACAAAAATTAGAGAATGCTACCAAATGTTAACACAACTTCAAAAAGTTAGTAAGATTGTCCATTTCCAATGGATTGCAGCACACTTTGGCATCGTTGGGAATGAAGCTGCAGATATACTTGCAAAGAAAGGTACAACAATAAAGCAAAAGTCTAAATTTAATTTCTCATATTCCTCAATAAAACGCTTGATCACTACAAAATTTTCTCAATCATACCTACAAGAAGTAGAATCAAACGCCAAAGACAAAAAGTGGATCACACTACTTTCCAACACAGATATAAAGCCTTCAGACTATTGACAAATCACGACTGTCTGGCAAGTCATCTCTACAGCTTCACCAATATGTGTCCTGTGTAATGATCCAGAAGAAATGAGTGAAGACCACTTGAAGACCTGCGAAGCATTAAGATCAGAAGAAACTACAGTTCAAAAGTATTAGAAAGCACGAATGCTAATGGCTTCATTGCCAGATGCAAGGCACTAGAAAACAACAACAATTTTCATTAATTGGCGTAATGGTAGTTTAAACTATAACACCGGCTCTTAAAGTACTTAAAGTCATTAACCCTTTAATTGGCAAATCATTTTGCTACTTATGCCACTCTTTCTGTACTTGCTAAACTGGTTCTCATAACGCTATCTGCAGTGCCTTAACACAATCAATTCGAATAGCCATGGTCGTTAAAGTGATTTACACTGGGCTGGCCACCCATTCAAAGCAAAATGTTGTGGGTTCAAATCTCGGCAACTGCAGTCAAATGTGTCTGTGGTAAAGGACGGGGAGGAACCAAGTAAAATAATCGGTGTGCTGGCATACGTGGATGTTGACGGGATATCATTTGACTGCAGTTCCTTTTATACTAAAAGAAAAAAGAAAGCACTACAATGTAATCGTAAAAATAATATAATATTTACAATTCAAAGGACTTAAAATTTTGTTAGTATGACCGGCAAAGGCCAGTGCAATATTATAATAACAAAAAACTGCACTAAAATATTTTTAGGTTGAATAAAGTGTAATCTTGCCCCAGGGCAACACCACCCATTAAAGGGTTAAGGTAGTTGTGTCATGTGTATATAAGAACTAGTGGTTTACCGGAGTAAATGCGAGTCATGCCGGCACATTGCCATGGTGGTTAGAGCAATCAGGAGATCCCTGGTTCAAATCGCATCTTTGCCATTGAATTTTTCAGTCTGACTCTACGTTTCCAAACAAATTAATTACATGACATTTCATTTTGCTGAAGATCGTTTGGAGCTACAATGCACAACAGATACCTTCTCTAAATTGTCCAATAAAAATCTCTGTTGATTGTCATGGAGCATTGCATGATATTGGGAGAATGATCAGTCTATATCGCAGGAAGACTTTCTTTCTTTAACTACCCTCTTATACCACTACATGCTGTCAGGGTATTGTTCCTCTGAAGTTAATAAACAATTCATTCAATACTTAACACTATTTGGCTCTAATATGAGGTATATCCAGAAAGTAAGTTCTGTTTGGTAATAAAATTAAATTGTGTACAGATACAGAAAAATTATTTATTGCACAAAATTCTACAACGCTTAAACTACTTTTCCACATAACTGTTAATATTTTGCAGGCATTTGTCATAGCGAGGCACAAGTTTTTGTATACCTTCTTCATAGAAGTTTGCCGCCTGTGTCTTCAACCAGTTGGAAACATTCTCTTTCAGCTCTTCGTCATTGTTGAAATGTTGACCGCCAAGGAAAGATTTGAGATGCAAAAACAGATGAAAGTCGCTAGGAGTGAGGTCAGGGGTGTACAGGGGGTGGTCAAACATGTCCCAGCGAAATCCCTGTAGGATGTTATTCGTTGCATTTGCAGTGTGTGGTCGTGCATTGTCATTAAGAAACACAACACCTTTTGACATCGCGAATTTGCTGATAAATTTCAATTGGTTTCACTTTCCTAGCATTCAGAAAATGAATCACACATCTGATTTCACAAGCAGCGGGGTTTTCAATCAACACCAACATTGTAAACAAGCACAACAAAGTGTACGTGGCTGACAGCGATCTCAAATGGCGCATGTTTCTTCTCCTTGATACAGAGCATCTACCGCGCATGTGGGGAACTGCAATCACAGCGCTGCAGTGGAGATAAATTGAAACAGAACTACTTTCTGGATGTCCCTTGTATATCCATGTATATCATTGAAGAGCATAGCAACATAAAGGTAAT